>JAWZYT010003573.1:0-200000 GCA_034508575.1 Petrolisthes manimaculis | reverse complement strand
CAGTCTCATTCTCTCTGTTACACTCCTTCCCCCACCTTTTATTTATTCCTCCACCCTCTATTCTCTAACTATCACACCATCTACTTTTACCACCACCACCACTCACTCCCCAACTATCACACCTGCACAATATCTATTCTTACCACCAGTTCCACTATCCACTACCCAACTATCACATACTATCTACTCTTACCACCACCACCACCACCACCACGCCCTATAACACACCCTCCCGCTTGGTCTACCATCATTCCCTCCTCTTTAACTTTAACTATTTTCTTTCTCTGTAGCCCTCATCTCATTTTTCTTCCTGTTACCCTAGTCTCTCATACACACACACACTCTCTTTCTCTCATACACACACTCTCTCTCTCTCTCTCTCTCTCTCTCTCTCTCTCTCTCTCTCTCTCTCTCTCTCTCTCTCAACCTGTTCTCTTTGAAAACTCGGAGACTGCGTGGTCAGCTTATCGAAGTGTTTAAAATACTACGAGGCTTTGACAATGTAGACTACAGGGACATTTTCCAACTCAGTGAGGGCACAACCAGGAATCATGGCTACAAACTTGAACTGAAGCGATACAACCGTGATCGGTGTGGTAAATTCTTTACATACAGCATCTGCGGTACTTGGAACGCGCTTCCTGCTGATGTAGTCAACAGCAACTCTGTGGATCAGTTCAAGTCAAGATTAGACAAAGTCTTAAATCACCGTTTAGGTGTTTAAGCCGTTGTGTGAGTGTTCCTTGATGGTTTCACATGACACATTCAAGGACGGTCACATACTTGCACAACTAAACCCACAGGTACCCTCTTTGTATGGATCGTAAGGTCTTCTAGGGTACTTCTTTTCCTTGTAACTCCTTGTAACTCTCTCTCTCTCTCTCTCTCTCTCTCTCTCTCTCTCTCTCTCTCTCTCTCTCTCTCTCTCTCTCTCTCTCTCTCTCTCTCTCTCTCTCTCTCTCTCTCGTGTATGTGTGTGTTTGTTCGTTTCTATATGAACATTGATGTGTATCCTGTGCGATTTACTTATTTCCTCCCCCTCCTTTTATTCTCATGTTTCTTGCACCCTTCGCATACACTCTCATCTTCCATTCCATCACCCTCTGTTTTCCTTGTCATGTCTGCGATCCCTTTACCTCTCTCTCTCTCTCTCTTTTGTTGTTTTTTATAAACCGGTATATATATATATATTTTTTTTCACAACATTCTCTCTCTCTCCCTTCCTTCCCCGTGTATTCCTCCACTCTCTAGATTGCCTGTGTCGCTTTCCTGATGTTTGTGTTTTGAATGTATGTTATGTATGTATGTATGACCTTGTGTGTGTTGGACATGTCAGTAGAGCTTTGTGATACGGGCGATTCTTCTGATTCTTCACGACCGAACGAAAAAGAAACCCATTTTATTACCTGAGTGTATTTATAGTTTGGTTTGTTGTGAGGAAACGTTTGGAGGAAAGAATACCTACATCCATCACCAGCTCACCGACACTACCATACCATTCCTATTGATAGCCTATAAAGCCCTAAACGTAATGGGAAATGTTGGGAGAGTCAGTAGATATATGGTGATTCTCATATACGAAACTGTGTGTGTGTGTGTGTGTGTGTGCATGTGTGTAGAGAGAGATTGGGGAAATTTAGTTGAAAGATTTCTGTGGTTCGAGTAGCCAGTTATATAAACGACCTGTGTGTGTGTGTGTGTGTGTGTTTTAATATCCTTCGTGCTGTACATAAGTATAAATATGTATAAATGTCATTAACACTAATTTTCTCCGGTTTCAGGTAAGACGATGATGCACGTGAAGGAGGCATTATAGGGTAGGTTGGAAAAATTCTACCTGCATATTGGCCAGTTAACGAAACACAATGAGTAAAGAATGAAATAGTTGTAAAAACGTTTGATGCCCCAAGTAGCCTAACCCCTTCTCCTGTTTTAGTCATGCAGCCCCCATCCCTTCCATCCCCCTTCACCCTTTGCCTCGGTATCTGATGTAAGCAGTGGCGTGAAGGTGTGTTGAGTGTCTGACTGATGGGACCTGTAGAGTGTTGGTGATAATGGACCTTCTTTGTCAGTCCCTCCCTTGCTACTCCCTTCTTGCTGCTCCCTCTTTTGCTACTTCCTCTTTTGCTACTTCCTCTTTTGCTACTTCCTCCATTGCTACTTCCTCCTTGCTTCCCTTCTTGCTGTTCCCTCTTTTGCTACTCCCTCCATTGCTGCTCTCTATTATTATTATTATATTGCCTTTTTCTTGCTTGTTCCTTCAATTCCTCTTTCCTTCTCGACCCCAGACCCTCTCTTTGCCCTCTTCTCTTTCCCTCCCAGAATTATGTCCTCGTTATTCTTTTTCTCCCTGTCCCACATTTTTACAGCCCTTCCTCCTCCAATTCCCTGCTTCTCATCCATCCAATAACTCGTCTACCAATACACTGAATCAAAAAATATAACTTCCTCCCCTACCTACTTCCTATATCCTTCTTATTATTATTTTTTTGTATATATTTCTTCCATAAAATAAAACTTCTACCCCTACCTACTTCCCATATCCTTCCTATTTTTTATATATATATATTTCTTCTATAAAATATAACTTCCACCACTACCTACTTCCCATATCTTTCCTTCCTATTTTTGTGCATATATTTCTTCCGTAAAATATAACTTCCACCCCTACTTCCCATATCTTCCTATATATTTTTTTATATATATTTCTTACTGCCATCCCTCATCACCGTCTCTCCTTGTCCGCTTTATCTCGTGTCTGTGAGTCTGGGCCCTGTCACCGCCTAGCCTGCCTCCCACTACACACCCTCTCCCTGCTTTATTTCATCTCACCCTGCTACTACTCTCTATCTCCCTCTTTCAACACTGCTATACTCTCCCCTCCATCCACCCTACCATTCACTCCATTGTGTAACCTGCTACTCACACTATTCACCCTGCTACTCACACCCTTTCATCCTGCTACTCACTCACTCCATTCTATAACCTGCTACTCGTCCCTTTATACTTGTACCCCTCCCTCCTCTATCCCCCTCAGCTCTCTCCTTCCCTCCCTCCCTCCGTCCGTCCGATGCGGCCCTTCTGCCCCTCCACCATTTTTATCGTCTTCTTCCTCGTGTACACCGGGACAGGAGGAAAAAATCTATGTCCGTCGCTTGGTGGCCTCTTTGGTTGATAGGAGCGAGAGAGAAAATTTATAGAAAAAACTATTCCCATTCTGATACTGCCAGGTTGTATAGGCAGGCATGAAAGGAGAGACAGACTAGTAGGCAGGCATGGAAGGAGAGACATACTAGTAGGTAGGCATGGAGGGACAGACAGACTAGTAGGTAGGCATGGAGGGACAGACAGACTAGTAGGTAGGCATGGAGGGACAGACAGACTAATAGGTAGGCATGGAGGGACAGACAGACTAATAGGTAGGCATGGAGGGACAGACAGACTAGTAGGTAGGCATGGAGGGACAGACAGACTAATAGGTAGGCATGGAAAGAGAGGCGAGGATGATGAAGGGAGGGCAAGGGAAGAGAGGAAGGAATCACTCGTGTGGTGAGGGAGTGAGAGGGTGGCTATAGTGTTTGTGGACGGGATTAAGGGGTAAGGATATATAGGGAAGGGGAGCAAGTCGGAGAGAGGAGGAAAATGTCACATCTACGTATATATATAGCAACGTAGGAGAAAGAGATAAAGAGAGGAAGAGATGGGATGATATGGGGAGGAGGGGATGGAAGTAGAAATAAATAGATATATATAATGCAAAAACATGGCATAAGAAAAATTGGTCTAACCTCCAAATAGCACAAGCAGACAGGGTATAAGAGAACGAAAGGAAAGACTGAAACCGATGCAAAGAAACGGAAGGATGGGATCGTAAAGGAAATGAAATCGGGGAGAAGGAGTGGAAAATTAGGAGCTTTAGGGATCAGTAAAGAAAGGAATAACTGGACATGAGAGAAGGGGAAAAAACATGTGAGCAGAAGAGATGGTACAGGGATAGGGAGGCGTATAAAGAAGGAAGAGAAGCAAGAACGTGTAGGAGAGGAAAGAACATATCAGTAGAAGAAATGAGACAGTGATAGGGAGGCGTATAAAGAAGGAAGAGCAGGAAAAAACGTATTAAATGGAAGAACGTATTGAAGCAGCAAGAACGTATTAAAGTATCGAGAGAAGAGGGGAAAACATGTCAGCAGAAGAGATGGGACAGGGATAGGGAAGCGTATAAAGAAGGAAAAGCAGCAAGAACGTGTAGTAGAGGCATCGAGAGGAGACATAAGAATCTGGGAAGTCATGCAGGCTAGAAGGAACGAGGATATATAGGAAGATGGAGGAATATACCGTATGTTTACTTTATTAGTATTGTGGTTTTGATATATGGCCTATATAGCTCCCTTTTTACCATCTATACACTCAGGGAACATATGCTGTTTATTGTATGTATGCATGTATGTATGATGGTGATGTATGCGGCTCTTAAGGGGTTTACGTAATGTATTAGAGAAGTATTGGTGATAATTCGCTTCCTTATTTCCTTTTCAATGTTTGTTTTTATAGCCAGGAAACACTTCGTCTCGACTCATTTTTATTTTTTTACTTTTTCCTCAATCCTCAAAGCAATAAAATGTGCTGTAGTATATATAGTAAATGTTATTAATACCACTATGAAGATACTCCTATTTAATATGATAATTTCTTACCGATGGCTGTGGTTTTAAGATAACATTAATACTTGTCCCAAAACGACTATAAGGGGATAGTAGTATCGTGTTGTTAAATTTGAAGCAACTGATTCCTCCAAACAATTACGAGTAACAAAACACCATTATTTTTGCTAATCGGGTAGTGTTTCCTGCCATACTTTGGAGGAAGCAAGGAGCTCCAATGTAAGAAAAGTGTATTTTTACCTCTTTAAACTCACGAACAGTCATGGGATAGCGATTGGTTCTATAATATAATGTTGTAACAAAAATGCAAAGAGGTAGAGGTAAGCTGTACTGACTGGAGGTAGTTGTTAGAGGTCGTTATTATTATACAATAGGTGGTACTGTCATTATGTAGGAAGGTGGAAAATTCTGCAGATTAATGTAATTACTGTACTGTAGGTGTTAGAAGTAGTTATAATTATACGGTAGTTGGTACTGTCATTACCGTATGTAAGTAGGTGGAAGATTCTACTGATGGATTTTTAAGTACAGGTAAATGAAAACATAATGTACAATGGTCGGCAAAGAAAAAAGTATTGGAACCACCCTAACATTGAAATTAATTTATCATGATTATCCATGGGGGAGTTGCAGTACTTTTCTTTGCCGACTGTACACTCACAATCCAAAATTTAATATCCAGGTCTTATTGAAATTTCGAATCATTTGACATAGTAGTGATCCAATTACAACGCTTATCCTGTTTCATATTTGCTTGAGCTCAATTAATACTCGAGCAGGCTATTCGAAGCAAGCCTCCATGGATACAATATTTTGGATTGCGACTGTACGTATAAACTGTAGATGTGGAATGTCAACGAACCTATGTGCCATACAGGAAAATTAATGTATGTACAGTCGGCAGCATAAGTTCGCTTCATTTCCACCTGCGTATGTATTAGCTATAGTGATGTTGTAATACAATTTTAATGCAGAGATAACAGGTATAGTACTCGTATGGTAAATTACGTATGTTGTTGGAATAAAAACTGGTTCAGAATGCAACTATCATAGTCATATTAGCATTATCAAGTACATGAGATGGACGTGAATTTATGCTGCCGACTGTACTACCTGACCGGACGTACTTTGAACACCACGAACACATTTATATCTGTGTCCACAAACATGAGCAAAACTGTAATCAAGATCATCACAACCCCCTCCTTGCCTCCATTATGACTAAAATGGTAACTGCACCACAGCTGTTTGGTTAGGGAGAGGGGAGGTGGTAGAAAGGGAGAGGGGAGGTGGTAGAAAGGGAGAGGGGGGGGGGGGTAGAAAGGGAGAGGGGACCTGTTGGTGTAAAAAGATGAAAGGAAGAAAAATGGAGAGCAATGAGGAAGGAAGGACAGAGAAAGTATAAGTAAGGTAGGCTAGAATATTAGTGGAGAGAGATATGAAGGACAGTGAGCAAATGGAGAGAAGAGTGGCTGTTGGAGAAGTGAGAGGAGATGAGTTAATGGGGAGCTAAGAAAAGTGAATGCAAGGAAGGAACAGGAGGAAGCAACAACAACAATAACAACAATAGCAGGATTGTTTATTAGCTAAGTAACCAAGTTCTTTCGCCAGCTGACTCACAACTGCGTAATATCGTCGTCCTGCTGCTGCTGCTGCTGTAACTGGGCCCATCTGTCTTGTCTCTCTCTTCGAATCCCAGGCAGGATGTAAGTTTTGGAAATCCCAATCTTGTAATCTGGTCAGTCCTACATCTGGTCTTTTTGTTGGCTTTAAATTGGGGTACCTGTGTTGTTGTTCTGTCGTGTTGATGTGGTAAATAATAATAGCGTTGCGTTGGTGTTGATATGTTTAATTATGGTATCAATGTGTGGTTTGTTAATGGTAGTGATGGTGTTATGTTTAATTATGGTATCAATGTGTGGTTATTAATGGTATTGATGGTGGTATGCTTAGTTAACTAATTTTAGTGATAGTGTGTTATGGTTGATGATGGTTGTAATGATGTAGGTGTTAATGTTAGTGAGTGATGGTGTTTGATATGGTTGTGAATTACTACAAATATAATTATGTGTGTTTGGTGTTGTTTATTGTGGTATAGTGCTGGTAAGATTAATAATGATAGTGAAGGAATGACGTGGTTGTCGAGGTCAGTGATAGTGTAGTTGTTGTTGTTGGTGTTTGTGTGTGTGTGTGTGTGTGTACCCACTTTCTTTTCATCTCTTCCCTCTTGTCCCTCCTGTATCGATCCTTCCCTCCCATATACGGTTCTCCCTCTTGCTCCTCTTCCTCTTCCTCCCCTCCCCTCCCCTCCCCTCCCCTCCTAGACGCTCTCTCCCCATAATCATTCACCCATCATATACTCCCCTCCCTTCCCTGCACTTACTCCACCCCTCCCTTCCTTACCTTCATTACTGCTACCCCCTCCGTTTCCTTCAACATGTTCCCCCATCCCATCTGTCTTCCTAATCCTATTACACCTTCATTCTCATACTCATCTATCCTTTTCTTATCTTGCGCCTTCCATACTTCCATATCCCATACCCCATGTCCCTAATCCCTACCTACCACATCCCTTACCACTACAAACCACACCGCCCAGCATATACCATCATCCCTCCCTCCCCCCCCATCCCGTCAATACCTCCCCCTCCCCCCTTGCTTCCCATGTGAGTATAGAGGGTTGGGTTGTGTGTATTAAATCCCCCTCCCCCTACCACCACCACCACTTGAGTCCCCCGCGGGTCAGTGTCCTCACGGAATGCCTCCCTAATGAGATAATTCAGCCCAGTGGGAAGTGGGGGAAGCTGAGGAACACACACACACACACAAACACAGGCAGGGGCCGTGGAGAAGTGCTGAGGAAGGAAAGAAGGGAAGGAAGGAGAGTTTAGGGGGGGGTGCAAAGGAAATTATGGGAAGTGAGAGTTAGGGTGGGGAGTGTAGAGGATAATATGGGATGTGGGGTTGGGAGTGTAGAGGAAATTATGGGAAGCGAGAGGTGGGGTGGGGAATGCATGGGATGTGAGAGGTGGGTGTGCTGTTGAGGAAAAGAAGTTTGAAGAATGAAGAAATAAGAAGTGCTAGGTGGTAAGTGCTGAGGTATAGGGAAAAGGAGCTGGAGAGGTCTGATGTATAGGAAGGTAAGTGAGGGTTGAAGGGTGCCGTTGGGGGAAGGAAAAAAACTAGACTAAAGACACAGGAGAGTTAAGGCTTTATAGTATACAGGATTAGTGGTGGAGGGTCCTTACTACAACAACAAGAAAAGTGGAGGAGGAAGGAGAGGTCTGAGTGAAGTTGAATAAGAGTGGTAGGGAGTGCCACTAGACTAGAAGAGTTGATACAGAATGTGGATGTGTTTTGTTAATATATACATGGAAAGGATAAATAGTAGTGAAGGGATAAGTGAAGAGTATAATGGGTCAGAGCAAAACTTAAGGGACAGAGGTGTAGGAAAAGATATAGTAGAGAAACGAGTATGATTGGTGGGTATTACAGTACTGTAGATAAATTGTGGGCAGGTGGTGAAGGAAGGGGTATAGAGAGACACGTGGCTGGGAGTGGGACTGAGTGGATGAGTGGCAGGAGAAGCAGGGGAAGGGGTAAGGTAGGGGAGGAAGTGGGAAGGACGCGTGGTAATTTAGATGGATGAAGGGACGCGTGGTGAGTGGGTAGCAGACAGACACATAAACAAGCACAGCCATACTGCCTACTCAGACAGGCTCATTAATGGTAGTCTGACAGATAAACAGAACAAAAGTGACGTTGACAGATTGATAGCAAGTATACGGATAGGCAGGTTGGGAGACAGGGAGACTAATAAACAAACACACAGGAAATCATGTTGAGTAACCGAGGATGTATTCTGATTACATGCTCACTCTTATAAACACGACCTGAGCCTTGGACGATATAAAAATACAGCAACATTTACGTCACTTAAGACATCAAACACGCTAACGTTATTGTATAAGTTAAGAACCATGTGATCATGTATGATTTTTGGTGGCTTCTGATTCCTCCTGACTATGCCACAAAACAAGCTCCTTTAATATAGGTGGTGTTTCGTGGCAATGTTTGAAGGACTCACTAACCTCCAATTTCCTGACTACATCACAGGGTCCCTTTAATGGCCTGTCACAGCTTCAAGGCATCGTTATTGCGGTAGAGTTAGTGGATGGGCAGGTGTACAACGACTTGTTTCACTGACTGTAAATTTGTAGGCCAAGGTAAGATAGTGAGACGCGTAAACCTATAGATAAGACAGTAGTTAAGTTGATAAAGTAAAACAACTGAAGATAAATGATGAGGGAATGAGTGATGCGGAGAGATGAAGATGGTACAAAATTATTGATAAGAAGGATAGGGTGAGGAAGTTGGCTGAAAATTAAATGGGAGATGGTATAGGGGGACGGTTTTCGTGCACGAACGGTAACGGATGGGTGATTATGTGGGTGGAGTGGAGAAATGGGTGGGTGGGTGTGACGGTACCGTAGTTGTGTGTGGGTGGAGGGACTGACTGCCTGACTGGTTGCGTGGTAATGCGAATGAATGGAATTGTAAAGAATGTATGAATAGGTTTGGCCTCACGTTCAACAGTATGTTATATGAAAACAAGAATGAGCAATGGATGATGAATGAATAAGTCCTGCTTAATCGAAATAATAATAATAAATAAAGTTTGTTGTGAATATAAGGATGGGCGTGGTTACAATCAATGCTGCACGAGTCTATTATTAATGAGAGAGAGAGAGAGAGAGAGAGAGAGAGAGAGAGAGAGAGAGAGAGAGAGAAGTGTGTATGGGAGAGTAGCTAAGGTAATGGACAGCCTGGTAAGTGTACGAACAAAATATTACAGTGGGTAATTACAGGTTTTAGTTAGGGGAGGTACGAGAAATCCCAGTGATTTTAGTTTCAACTCACGGGTCCTACACAGAGAATAAACTGTACTCACCAACTCCATGATCCAGTGGGTTTGATTCCCAGGCCGATTAGGCTTGTGGTGGACAAAGTGGTATTAGGATTTAACATTAAATGGCAACTGACGGTCTATATATTTTCCCATGACCATCTCCATACAGAGTCTTGTTGTCAGAGGGAAATACTCATGTTGTCAGAAAAGTTTAATACTATATATATATATATATCAGTTAGCCATTACTAAAACTCAAAACCTAAAAAAAATATCACTAGAAAACCTCATCTTGTTAAAGTGTTGAAAATAATATACACAAATGTTTTAAAACGTATCTATACAAGCACATGTTTGTTGGTTGTGGTGGCGAATGTACACTGGTACCTTTAAGGGGAAATTATTTTATTGATGAATTAGAAGACCTCTGATTCCTCCAAACTATGTCATGAAACAGGTCCCCTATTAGTACACCATTGAGGGAGTCTGTTTCCTGGTACCGTATAGTCAAGAGGAATCAGTAGCCTTCCAATTTACCAACAATATAATCTCCCCTTTAAAAGACAACTATAGGACAACACATAATAATTATATACATTACCACAAATACAAGAAATGTTCACTATCAGACTGTATATAGTTACATGAGTATAGGCTAGGCAAGGTGGGAAATGGTGTTTACTTCAGTATATATCCCGTCTTCCCTCAGGAGCTCGAGTTTACACCATGAGCAAAAGTGCCTCCTCTGGGAAAAATTGGGAAAAGATTTTAAGAGGTTGTGATGAGACTCTGATGGGGATGGGAGATTGCGTGAGTGTAGGTAGGTGGTGGTGGTGGGCGGAAATGTGGATGAGTGGGTGGTGGGTGCAGAGAGTGAGGGGGAGGGGGGGAAGGGGTTGTAGTGGAGTATACGGTACTGAGTATAAAGTGAGTATTTATCAGAAAGTTTCATGAGTATATAGTATGATTTATTGAAACATTTATTAAAATAGTTTAATATTCATGTCAATATTCGTGTTGTAGTCAAAGAACCATCCACGAACCACCTCTCATAATATTACCCTATTAATTAAAGGACCATGTGATGTACCGTACTGTACAGTAGTAAGAAAATTGGAGGTAAATGACTCCTTCAAATATTGTCACGAAACGTAGACCAATATGGAAGGAGATTTTTTGTTTCGTGGCATAGTCAGGAGGAATCAGAAGGCTCCAATTCTCATACACGCTCACAGGGTCCTTAAATAATTCCTCTTAAATAACCCCCTTTCTTTTCATTCTCTTATACCCTGTGCTATTACGAAATTAGACCCATTTTCCTTATACGGCGTTTTGACCTTACATTTATTTATTTATCTATCTATCTTTCTTCTTCTTATCTATCTATCTATTTCTGCTTCTTATTTATCTATTTCTGCTTCTTATCTATCTATCTATCTATCTATTCCGACTTTTTATCCATCTATTTATCTATTTCGGCTTCTTATTTATCTATCTATCTATCTATTTCACTTCAAGCTTTGCCAAATAAAATTGTTAGTATCCAACGAGGGTCAGAGTGAGGTCGGTGGACTTTGCCTGGTGAGGTGTGTGGTATCTTCTTATTTTTAGTGTAACGTTACTACTCCCCTCGGGCAAGGTATGATATCACGACCCTGAGCTTCCGTTGGATATATTTAACAACCACTTTTCCACCTTTAGTTTGCACCTCATTCGGTATATATATATAGTGGTGCAGCAGCTGACTCCTCTACCCTTGTTAAGTTGTGAAATTTATGTTAAAAAAGTAAAACACCACGGGTAATATTTCATGTGACATTAATATTAACATAAATATGAGATCGTTATCTAAATGTTTCGTTTGGTGGTTCATATTTTTACGTTGTTGCATTCCGTATTACACTGCATTTTTTTTTTTGAGAGCATGAAATATGATGAACATTTCCGGGAACTGAATATAATATTTGTCGAGTTTTTAGAAACGCTCTCGCATTCTTTTTTTTTTTTACAAGGCCACAAACATTACATGCACCAACCACGTTTCCTCTCTGCACACACACACAACACACACAACACACACACACACACACAACACACACACACACACACACAACACACACACACACACACACACACACAACACACACACACACACACACAACACACACACAACACACACAACACACACAACACACACACACACACACACACACACACACACACACACACACAACACACACACACACACACACACACACACACACACACACACACACACACACAACACACACACACACACACACACACACACACACACACACACACACACACACACACACACACACACACACACACACACACCAACGTGAAGTATTATTCCTTGACGGTAATCTTTCCACATTGTGTTTCTACTCTTGCACCGGACTTTCAAGAACCGCAATTTCATCTTGTATATAAATATGATAATGGTATCGTAATATTGTATTATAATCGTCCACGAGCGGATCAGTAAATATGCTGCAGTTTCTTCATTATTATTTCCTATTATTAAAATGCAAGTTGAGGATAGAATAGAGAAACAGGTGATGGTGAAACGTATACAGATTTTATATAACTGTACTTGAGTGTCCAACATCGTAGAAATTCACACACGATGTATATATTCTAATACCACAGATTCTTGTCGTATTGGGTGAACATGTCCATCTTTGAGTAACAATATACAGTTGTTTATGAATCCAAAGTTTACAAACTCAAATAGCGGTATAGACAGAGACGGTGAACGGACCTCAAGGGGTGTTGGACTGGAGGTAGGCAGCCAAGGTTTGTTAAATGGAAGGGGAGGAACGTGCGTGAGTGAGTAAAGAGGGAGGTAAGTGAGGGGTGCTGGGACTCATGCAAGGAGAGGCCTGAATCGTTCGCCACGGAATGTCCGAATGAATACTGGTAATTTAGATGCCTAAGGTAAATACACGCCCTGATAGTGTGAACTTTGAGGAATCTGGGACTTATGGTGACGATTGTGTTGGTGGTGGTGGTGGTGGTGGTGAAGAGAGTGGGTGTTGATCTGTGTTGATGTATAGTAGTGGTGTTGCTGTGGTGATGGTGTGTGTGTGTGTGTGTGTGTGTGTGTGTGTGTGTGTCTATTGATGTTGTAGTGGTGATGTTAGTGGTTGTCCAGTTTCTGATATATGTAGGGGAGGTTGTTTTGGTCTAGTTAAGGACTGGCATATACTGTTAGTGGTTGTGATGTTTCTGATGGTTGTAGGGGAGATTGTTTTGGTCCAGTAGGAGTGGTAATGGTTTCTGGACTTGGAGATACACAAGTGGTGTTTACTAAGCGGTGTTAATGTGGTTGTGTTGGTGGTTGATGTGGTGGCAGGTGTGGTCGCGGCAGATGCTTTGGTGGGATAAGATATTAACTTGTACTGCTGGTGTGAAATGCGAAGGTATATTACGGTAAAGGAAATATACTGTACTCTTGATGTGTCGTTGAAAAATTAATGTAGAAAATATTGAAGTACGAGTCCAATTGCAGTGTATATAATATAATACAGTGATAGATGTTGTTTATTGGTTAACTGAACTAGACCTTGGGACGTCAATAAAATAGTCTTTCCCTGCAAGGATTCTTTCGTGATTAGAGTTGCGTGTCAGTATTTGTATCTGGGTGAATGGTGGGTAAAAAGGAGAGTACAGTATGATATAAATGTTAAAGGTGACTCAGTATTGCCTGGCTAGTAATAATTGTTTCAAGTTATTTTCATACGAGTTAATCTAGCACAGCCTATAACTTGGAACTTGTGTTTTTTTTTTCCTTCACCTTTCATTTGGATCCTGTCGAATTTTGAACCAACAAATTCTCTTCAATAGTTCTCACACTGTCCACGTTCACACCTGTCAATAGCCTAACTTAATTGTAGGTCTCACTTACTTCCATTTTGTCCCCCTTTCCCCTCCAAAGTCCTCCTCTCCCTCCCTTCCTTCCTCCCCTGTACACCTACCTCCATTCGCATGCAGTCTTCCCTTACTCCATTTTCCATTGTTTCATTTTTCACCTCTCTCTTCTACCTAAACTTTTTCGTGTTCTCCTCCCCTGTTCACTGCTGCCCGTCCCCGTCTTTCTCACTCATTCTTTCCTTCCACAACACGCCACCCTTTTATTCTGCCTTCTCCCTCTACACTTGGCTCCCTTCCTTCTCACTCCACTCCTCTTCCAAAACGAATCTTTCCTAACATACTGACATTTTGTTTCCTTTATCCACTGTAAATAAGCAATTCCTCTTTTCCACCTTTTATCACCACTGTCAATTAACTTCACGGCTGTTCCTGTCTATTCATCTCTTATTTTTTTATACTTTACAATTTTCCATTCCTCATATTTCCTTTGATGTGTCTCTTTCCTTCAGTCCTCCACGCACCCTTTCCTGATCATCTCTCTAATATTTTTGTTTCACCACGCAGTAGTCTGTTCCCATATTGCTCCTCCCTTCCTGCTGCATGTGTTGTACTGTATATTAAATTGTCAGCGATACTTTTTTTTTGTACTACAGTTTCGCCACCCCATACTTTATACTCCCTCACCGTTTATCTTCCCTGTGTTTTACCTCTCCTTTCTTTACAACAACAACAACAACAACCCTGTCATGTTAGTTGCCCTCCAAGCTGTCTACACTCTTCTCCTCCTCACGTATCTCTCCCCTTGCCCCTTTTCCAATAGCTGTTTTCCTTACCTCTTTCCCTCCGTCCTTTCAAATATCTTTCTTTCCAACCCGTTCTCTCCTCTGTTCCTATTCTTGTTTCCCATATCTCACTTCCTTGTAGTTTTATTTCCCCTTTCCCTTGCTCCTTTTTCTCTCTTCATTAAAACCACCACCACCACCACCACCACCACCACCACCCACCCACACTTTGCTTCCCACCAAAACATAAAATCTTGACCACCTCAATATCACTTCCACTACCTCCACCAACACTATGTTTCCCACCATTACTCTTCCTGACCAGTCCTCTCCCCCACCACCACTGCTGCTGCTATCATCATTTCCCTGGCTCCTGCTCCTTCCTCCACCATTTCCTTGCCAGCTGCTGCCACCATTACGTCACCATTAAGATATAGTAATGTGATGTGATGTGGGGTTCATGGCTGCTGGTACTGTTACCCCCTGTCTCGTGGAGTTAACAGAAAGATGTATTGTATTGTGTTTTCCTCCTGTAACGTTCCCACAATTTGTCATCCATACCACTATCATTATCATCATCCTCATCATCATCATCACCAACTTCATCACTCATCATCACCTCTTCTTTCACTTCCACCTCCTCCTCCTCTTCCTCCTCATTCACCTCTCTTTATTGAATGCTTGCCACGCATCACTGACTCCTATCATTATCCGTCATTACTCATCACCATCATCATCTCTCACTGTCAGGACTACCATTCACTCACTTACAGAACCTGTTAAGTATTAGCATTATGGCTCACTTTCACACCAGTGATACAACTACCACTACTACACCTGATGTTACTATATATACTACCACTCTTGTTACTACTTCTACTACTATTATTACCATCACTCTTAATACTACTACTCATTATCGACATTATCCCACTACTACTACTACTACTACTGCTATTATTACTACTACTACTATTACTACTACAACTACTACTCGTACTATTATTGCTACTACTACTCATTATCGACATTATCTCACCACAACAAACAACCTTTACCGCCACTACCATATGCCACCACCACCACCACCAATCACAGTTAGGATAACCACTACTACCACCATCGTTGGCAGCCACCTTTAACCACCACCACCACTGCCAATACCACCATCAATAACACTCCGCCATGCACCACTGTCATCGCTTACTACCACCACCAACACCACGACTGCTATCACCACTACCACCACCAACACCACGACTGCCATCATCACCACCACCACCACCACCATCATCATTAATCCCTTTAATAATGTCCACTACCACCACCATTTACATCACAAAGCTCCACCAATTTCCTGTGCCATATTTCCTCCACAATCACCACCACTTATACACTACTACCTGTATCTTCTTGCCTCCACTACCACCACCACTACTACTACCACCACCACCACCACCACCACCACCACTACCACTACCACCACTACCACCACCACCACCACCACCACCACCTTCCGTGTACAAAGGGCGCGTCATGCCAGGAAAAAAAATAAGGAGAATAAAAAAAAATAACATTCAGCACGATATAGAAAAATAACCCAAAAGAATGGCCCTCGGTCGGAAAATACCGGATTGGAGGCCATATTTTTCACCCTCAGGACCATACAACTATTCCGACCCACCAACCAATAGTATTTTTTTCTCTCTTTGCAGTACGGTATATTTTTGTTATTGACTGGAAGGTCGCATGTTGGTGGTGGTGGTGGTGGGGGGGAAGGGGGTATGTTTACGTGTTAAAGAGGTATATAATACACTTTAGGTATATACATACATTGGAACGTTTTGATTACTCCATTGTATGCCAGGAAACAGGACCATATGAACAAAAATAATGGTGGCCTGTTGCTTGGAATACGTTCGGAGGAATCAGTTGCTCCATTGTATATATACCAGGAATCAGGATCATATGAACTAAAATAATGGTGGCCTGTTGCTTGGAATAAGTTTGGAGGAATCAGTTGCTCCACATTTACCAACACTGTAGGCTACTTCCCCCTTAAGAGTTTTACTGCCTGAAATTCCTGTCATGTTCGTACAATTAACGACCCTTTGACTCTTTAATTTTGGCATGATTCATTTTGCAGTTTGTGTTTATTGGTGTCGATAATTAAACTGCTGAAAAGTTGTTGTCGTTGTTGTTCGTTTGGTGTGTCATGATGTGGGTATTGTGTTTTTGTGACAACATGTGTGACTATTCGATTTTAAAATATTCGTGTGATCAAGGTTGTATTCTTCTTCTAGATCGTACATAATGTCATGTACGTGCGCATGTGTGTGTGTGCTCGGGGGGGGGGGGGGGGGGGTTAGGTTTTATTACTAGCAGAGGACGTGTACATATATATTGATAGTGATGTTTTATTTGATACTATTGCAGCAAGATAAAGTACAGGTTTTGTTGTTCTTTTTAACTGACTAATTTTATGTCTTTTCTGTTACAGGTATGATCACTGCTGTTGTTACCTTACCTCAGCTGAGTGAAGGTTTGTCAGACGTGGAAAGTGTGTAGCAAGGTCATTGCCTAGTACATACATACATACTTACATCTGTGATTATTTCTTTTGTAACCTTTGATAAATTGTAAAGTCTTGGTAATAGAATGTATCATGGTTTGTCAGATGCATATAGGCAGGGTGTTCATGAATTGTTGGTCATGGGGCGATTTAAAGCATTAAAACGAGATCCATTGCATTACACATTGTCGTAGTACATAACAGACTTGATTCGTATGCTGGTAATTATGACCATACTAGTTAATTTGCCAGGTATTGTTGTTGTGCACTAGATAATTATGATTTAATTTGCTAAGGTATTGTTGTAGTGCACTATTGACTGTATTTATTTATTTATTTATTTATTTATTTATTTATTTATTTATTTATTGGAGTGTTATAGTTAGATAATGTTATTGAGTCGATATTTCAGCTCCAGTTAAGAGAAGCCACCACAAAGGGGTTTCTCATTGAGGCTGTGTGACCCGCACGTCCTTCCCACATTTGTAGTCTTGACACTGGAGTAACAACCTACACACACACACACACACACACACACACACACACACACACACACACACACACACACACACACACACACACACACACACACACACACACACACACACACACACACACACACACACCATGGAGCCAACCTTGACACACATCACGTACCGACAAATATGAAACCTTACTTGTCATGGGTTGGTGTGCTCCCCTCCCATGCATCCTCATTCACTATATAGATGAACTTTTATGGATTTTCCGTATGACTGGCTGCGTTTTGGCGTTTGGCAATTACTGCTGCTGTTATATATATATTCTTTTATATAAATTGGCTTGGCTAGAGGCCCCAACGAATCCCATACATTTTTCCATTATATATTTCCAGCCATTAATCTCACCAACTATGCGTCCTTTGCGTTGTTACCGTTTGCTCCATAACTGCTGGGGTTGTGTGTGTGTGTGAATTACGTAATGGTGAAGCATAGGAGGCGACTTACAGCCCCAGTATCATCCAGGAGGAATCAGACGCCTCCAATTATCATAATATAATATACACATAGAAACATAGGGTCCTTCATTGAGCTACTACACCATTATATACAAATACTCGTACTGTATCTAATTTGCCAGTCCATATAATACCCTCCCTTCCCTCCTACCCTCCCTCCCTTCCCTCCTACCCTTCCTCCCTTCCCTCCTACCCTTCCTCCCTCTCTCCTTCCCTTCCCTCCTACCCTCCTACCCTTCCTCCCCCTCCCTTACTCCCTTCCTTCCCCATGCATGACACACTTGTCCCTGATACATGACCCCGACTACCTTGAATTTATATCACTTCATCATCGACTCTTACTATAGTCTCTCTCTCTCTCTTTTTTTTTCTTTTCCACTCTGGCTCACTTTCTATGACTATTCACTATATATTTTCCAACCCACGCATCCTCAGGGGAGCGGGGGATGTTATATTTTTAAGAATAGTTTGTGGTTGCTGTGTGTGTGTTTGTGTGTGTGTGAGTGAGAGTGAGTGTGAGTGTGAGTGTGTGTGTGTGTGTGTGTGTGTGTGTGTGTGTGTGTGTGTGTGTGTGTGTGTGTGTGTGTGTGTGTGTGTGTGTGTGTGTGTGTGTGTGTGTGTGTGTGTTGCCTGCATATATAGATAGATAGATTCTCTGGCTTGTGGTGTATGCTTGTGTGTGTTCGTTTGTGATTATGTGCTTCGATGTGGTTTTTGCTTGTTTGTTTGAGGGTGTGTATGTTTTGTTTGTTTGTTTGAAGGTGTGTGTGTGTGTGATACGATACATGTTTGCTTATATTTACAGATTGATGATGATGATCTGAAAACTAATTAATAGTCAATTGTGTTTTATTTTTATGTGTGTGTCTGTGTGTGTGTAATAATAATAATAATAAGTGTGTGTGTGTGTGTGTGTGTGTGTGTGTGTGTGTGTGTGTGTGTGTTCCGTTCCCTTTTCTGATTCACATACTGCCTGCCATCTTTGCTGTGGTTGGTTGTTTCTATAATCTGGATATTTCTGGTCATCATTCGTCCTCCGCCCATTTCCCCCGTTATCCAATTTTCCTCTCCCCCGTAATCTCTTTCCTATCCTACTCCTCCTCCATTCCCGTGGTGGAGGGAGGAGGGATTGCTTGGAGGAAAGATTTGGGGGGGTGGGGGGAGGGAGGGGGGATAACATAACACAGGTTGTCTTGTTCCTCCCTCCCTCCCTCCCCCCCCCCTCTCTCTCTCTCTCTCGCTCTCTTCTTTCTCCTCACGTTCTCCTTCCGTCTCTCTCACCTCACTCTCACTCTCTCTGCTTCTTGCATCCCCTCACCCCGCGCTATGCAGGTCGACCTTCACCCTCCTCACCCCACCCTGCCCACTCCTCCACCCCTCTTTACCCTCACTACCCTTCCTCTCCTCCCTACCCCTCCTCCTCTCCTATACCCCTCCTCCCCTCCCTACCTATAACCCACCCCTAACTTTTCTCCCTTCCCTACCCTCCTTACCCTCTTCAACCCCCTACCCCACCTCCCTTCTTTACCCTTTCCTCCCCCTCCTCCCCTCTTTACCCTTCCCTCCCCCTCCTCCCCTCTTCTCCCTCACCCACCACTAACCTTTCTCCTTCGTGTTGTTACGTGGCTTCTGACAACACCTTCCTTCTTTCTCCTTGTTTGTTTGTTTCTTTGCCTTCATGCCTGTCCAGCAATTCATCCCTAATTCTTTTTCTTCCAGCCAGCCATAATACTCTCTCTCTCTCTCTCTCTCTCTCTCTCTCTCTCTCTCTCTCTCTCTCTCTCTCTCTCTCTCTCTCTCTCTCTCTCTCTCACACACACACTTTTCCTCATAATTTTTCTCAGCGTCCCTCCTTCCTTTCCCTCTCAGCCTCCCTCTCTTTCTCCCTCCTTCCTACCTTCCCTCTCTCTCTCACCCCTTTCTTCACTCTTTCTCCCTCCTTCCTACCTTCCCTCTCTTTCTCCCTCCTTCCCTGCTTGTTGTTCGCCTAGTGTATCTCCCTCGCCTGTCCATCCCTCCCTCTCCACCACCCACACTGATCCTCAATATTCCTCATTCACCCTTCCCACATTCTCTTCACTCTTATAGTTATGAAATGCTGCGCCCTTCACAAACCCAGTTGGGATGTAGTGCGTGAAAGAGGAGGGCACAGTTATATAGTCAGTCAGTCAGTCAGTATCTTCCCTCCCACATGCATACCACGATTCCTCATTCTTTATTTTCCCCTTCAATTCTTTTCACTGAAGCCTTCACTCTTGCCATTTTTCATTCTCCTTTGCCAGATACTCCGTCTCCTTTTTTTTTTTTTTTTACCTTTCTTTCCTTTTTCGCTGCATATCAGTTTATCTATCTGTCTTCTGCTTTTATACTGTATTCGTCTATTTGTCTATCTTTTAGTAAGCTTCGACGAACTAGTGAGAGAGAGAGAGAGAGAGAGAGAGAGAGAGAGAGAGAGAGAGAGAGAGAGAGAGAGAGAGAGAGAGAGAGAGAGAGAGAGAGAGAGAGTGAGTGAGTGAGTGAGTGAGAGAGAGTGTGTGTGAGTTATAAAAGGAATGGATGCGGGTTGAGGTGTAGAGTTACATGTTAAGTATACCATTTTCATCACACTGCTCAATCACCTCTCTCCCCCCCCCCCCTCCCACACACACACACACACACACACGTAGGTACATATATACCTTTTGCAAGTTAGGGTACGGAATGTGTGAAAGTCGAGGTATCATTGTCATGGGAGGCATTGAGAGTGGAGGAAAGGGAGGAAAAGTGGGTTTGCAGAGTGGTGTTGAGAGAGAGAGAGAGAGAGAGAGAGAGAGAGAGAGAGAGAGAGAGAGAGAGAGAGAGAGAGAGAGAGAGAGAGAGAAGGTGGTATATATGGAGGAAAGATAAAGGGATGTGGTTCAGAGTTGACTGAGAAATTAATACTGAGGATAAAGTGGAAATATAGGAAGGGAGGGAAGGAAACAAGTGAATGAGAGGACTAGATTGCAAGGAGGTGCAGAAAGAAGTGCTAAAGGTTGAAAAATAAAAGTAAACAAATATGATATGAAATAAAATAAAACGTGAAAATAAAACTAGTGTTTGGTGGAGAGGGAGTCCTATATAGTTAGAGGGGAGAAAAGGGAGAGAGGGGAGAAAAGGAAAGAGGGGAGAAATGGAAAGAGGGGAGAGTAGGCTAGTGGCGAGGGAAGGCTGCCAGTATCAGAAAGGGGGGAGTGGGGAAAGGAGAAGCGAGGGGAGAGGCAGTGGTAGTTATTGGAGAGGGGAAAAAGAGGTATGGTCAGAAGAGGAAGGAAGGAAGGAATGGTGTTAGGAGAAAAATATAATAATTGGTTTGAATAGAAGAACAACGTTAGTTTGGGGACACATAGAGACAGGGTGAGAGAAGAGAGATAGGTAGAAGGATTTGAATGGCTGAACAGAGGTTTGAAATAAGAGAGGAAAGAATTGGAAACAGAATATGCTTGTGTAGAAGTATATAGTATAGAGATAGATAGATAGTTGATAGCGTTGAAGAGAGTGGAAAGTGTGGTAGTGATAGGGATAGAGTTGAAGAGAAAGGGGAGACATTGTAAGGTAGTAAAATAAGAGTCAGGAGAGGAGAGGGGAAAAATATGGTAGTGGTAGTGATGGGAATAGTGTCAGGGGAGAAGGGGAGGAGTTTTGTAATGGCAGTGACGGCAGGGGGAGGGGGGGAGGAGGAGGAGAGTCTCTAGGGATGTTGGTTTATCTGTATAACATAAAGAGAGAGAGAGAGAGAGAGAGAGGTAAAAAGTGCGAAAATGGTATGTATATATATATATGAATGAGAGAGAGAGAGAATAAACAGGAAGAAGGACGAAATAGATGGTAAACATAGGGTGGCAGAAGAAGAGGAGGAAAAAGGTAAGAAGTAGTGGAAGAAAACTCAATGGGAGCAATTGGTTGAGACAGTGATTGGCAGGTTCGGGGAGTAGAAGTTGGTCGGTGTGTGGCAGGTCGGGATTGTGGCAGGAGGTTAGAGGGGTGGGTGCAGAGGTGGGATTGTGGAGGATTTGGAAAGTGGCAGATATGGTTAGTGAAGGAGTAGGAAGGTTAGATGGGTGGAAGAGCTGGGTAGTGGAGGTTATAGAAAGTGGCAGGTTAGTTAGGTGGCAGAGGTGGGTAGTGGAGGATGTAGAAAGTGGCAGGTTAGTGAGGTGGAAGAGCTGGGTATAGTGGAGGTTTAGGAGAGTGGCAGAGGTGGGTGGAAGAGGATTAAGAAAGTGGCAGGAAAGAAGTGTTGCAAAGCTGGAGGATGGAGAGGCAGGTTAAAGGGATACCAGAAAGGGGTAGTCTAGTAGTGGAGGTAGGAAAGGGGATACAGGTGAGACAATGTGGTAGAGATATACAGTATTGGTCGTGACATAGATACAAACTACAATAATCCCTCATAATACACTGCTATTATGGGTGTGTAATATACTTATTCATGAATTTGTGTACAATAAACTTACTGTATAGGATAGGGGTAGAATAATCCCTCGTAATACACTGCTATTATGGGTGTGTAATATACTTATTCATGAATTTGTGTACAATAAACTTACTGTATAGGATAGGGGTAGAATAATCCCTCGTAATACACTGCTATTATGGGTGTGTAATATACTTATTCATGAATTTGTGTACAATAAACTTACTGTATAGGATAGGGGTAGAATAATCCCTCGTAATACACTGATATTATGGGTGTGTAATATACTTATTCATGAATTTGTGTACAATAAACCTTCATTATCTACTGGGTTTATGGATATGTAATGTATAAAGAGGATTTAGGCTACTGTACAACATAAATTTAATTAAAAAAAGTGCAACACACGTCCCTAACACCAGTGGAAAACATTGGATTACTGTTTTCAAAATGATTCATCCGATTTCAAATGAGAATATATCCAACTAATTAGCAGTGTATTAACAAGGCATGCAATGCAGCATTAAAAAAAAGGGGGAATATTAATCATCATTATTATTTTCATTATCATTACTAACAAAGAACTCCTTATGTATAATGTATGACAGCATAGTTTATATTTATGACATGTAATTATTAGCTTCCAGTAATCCAAAACAATTATGCCAGTTATTTATTAAGCGAGTCGAACGTTGCATTAAAGGGAGTATAATTCTCTTTATTTACATTGGAGTGCCATGATATCCTCCAAAGTATGCCAGGAAACAGGACCACATGAACAAAAATAATGGTGTCGTCCTGTTGCATGGAATAGTTTGGAGGAATCAATTGCTCCTCCAGATATCCAACACTGTACTAACCCCCCCCCCCTTATTAAGTGAAATTATTAGTTTCCGTAATTAGAAAAGAAGTTTGTGTAAGATTAAAAACTTTGCTGCCTGCCGGTGTTTGGTTTGGCACTGACTCGAGTCTTGCAAGGGTGGGTTGTGGGGTGTTGTGCATTTTGTGTTGTTTGTTGGTGTTGTTTTGAATTTTCTTGTGTTTTTTATTGGTGTTGTTTTGAATTTTCTTGTGTTTTTTATTGGTGTTGTTGTGTTTCTTGTGTTGTTTTGTTGGTGTTGTTGTGTTTCTTGTGTTGTTTGTTGGTGTTGTTGTGCTTTTTGTGTTGTTTGTTGGTGTTGTGTTTCTTGTGTTGTTTGTTGGTGTTGTTGTGCTTTTTGTTGTGTTGTTTGTTGGTGTTGTTGTGCTTTTTCTTGTGTTGTTGTGTTTTTTCTTGTGTGGTTTGTTGGTGTTGTTATTCTTGTTAATAGTGGTGTGGTTTTTCTTTTGATTTAGTGGTGGTTGGTTTCTGTGGCTGTGGTGGTGGTGATATTTTACAGGATGACACAAGGAACATAGCAGAAGGAGAGAGAGTGAGTGAGTGAGTGAGTGAGTGAGTGAGTGAGTTAGGCGATACAGTATGACACAAAGGACATAGCAAAGAGAAAGAGAAAGAGAGAGAGAGAGAAAAAAAAATAAAAAAATAAAAGAGAGAGTAGGAGGGAGAGTGAGGTCATTTTCACTCTTATCCTCGTGAGTGATATTTAGTGGCGTGTGTTGTGTCAAGTTAATTGGTGGTGTGTGGGCGGTGGACTGTGGAGTATAGATGGATGCAAAGTGAGGACAGAACACACAGACAGACAGACAGAACACACAAACAAGCAGAACATACAGACAGACAAAATACACAAACAGAACTCACAGACACAGACTTCACAGACAGATAAAACACACAGACAAACAGAACACACAGAGAAACAGAATACACAAACAAACAGAACACACAGAGAAACAAACACAAACAAACAGAACACAGAGAGATAGAACACACAGACAGACAAAACATACAAACAGACAAAACATACAGACAGTCAGAACACACACATGATTAAGTAAAGGATAATTTTATAGTAGCGACTGTCTGCATGGGAAAAAAAGTTAGAAAAATTACTGCATTATTTTTATAGTCTATCGAGTCATCTTGTTTCCAGCTTTTTTGTTTATTAAGTTATATTTTAAATGTGTGTGTGTGTGTGTGTGTGTGTGTGTGTGTGTGTGTGTTATTATTATTATGAGTAGGAAGAGGGAGGACATAATACCCAAAAAGAGAAAAAGATGTGATGATGGAACGAGTTTTTTTTTTTTTTTTTAATGTGTGTGTGTGTGTGTGTGTGGTGTGTGTGTGTGTGTGTGTGGTGTGAGAGGTGTGTGTAGGTGGTGGTGAGGGTAACAACACTTCACAAACATGAGGCTTTATTACGCTATGTTTCAATTCACTTTGTATGCTGCCTGTCTGTCTTATTTATTTATTTATTTATTTGTTTTTGAGCTATGGAGCTGAAAGGAGATAGGAATTCTTTGCCTGATAAAACAAATGTTATATATGTCACGGTCTAAATGAACAGTGAGTGACCCAGTAACTTACCCACTGGGATTCCCAATCTTGGGTACCATACCATAATAATTATAATCGAGTCCAGACGAAATGAACAGACTTATTTGTACGATAATATATACAAGAATCACACCTTCTTTTTTTTAATTTGTTGCTTCAGGCGTCTCAAGCTTACATTATAAACAGATCCTCCAACGTAATAGATTTGGTATGAGTGTCTTAACTTTATGAGTTATTATAAAGCTGGTGGCTGGCAGGAGATGAGTCAGCGAGGGAAGGCAGGGCAAGGCAAAGCAAAGCAAAGACAAGTAAGGTAAAGCAAGGAAAGCAGAGTAAGGCAAATCAAGGAAAGGAGGGTAAAGCAAAGCAAGCAAAGGCAAAGCAAGGGAAGGCAAAGCAAAGGTAAAGCAAGTAAAGCAATGTAAGGCAAAGCAGAAGTGTTGAAGAAAAACACTTATAGCTACACCGGTGGACTGTGAGCACTGTCTGAGCCGACCCTCACTCAGAGCCCTCTTGTCTGCTCGTTATACGTTTCGTCAGAGGCTCATATAAGGAAGCTGGCTGGGGTGGAGGTGGAGGTGGTGGTAGTGATATTGATGGTGCAGGATGGATGACGGTGAACGAAGAAAGAAGACACTAGTTAATTGATAGTGAGGCAGGAATTGAATGATGGTGATGCAGGAATTGAATTGAATGATGATGATGCAGGAATTGAATGATGGTGAGACAGTTGCATGACAGTGGACGTTGATAATGAAACAGAAGATGAATGATAATGAAACAGAAGATGAATGATGGTGAGACAGGAGTTTGGTGATGGTGAAAGAGAAGATAGGTGACAGTAAGCCAGGAGTTGGGTGGGTGATAGTGAAAGAGGAGGTGGGTAATGGTGAGGCCAGGAAGAGAGCTGAAGTGTAATTGGTTATTGGTTTTGTGTGCCAGAATAGACTAGTGCCAAAGGAACTAGAACGTGTGCGTGTGTGTATGTATGTGTGTGTGTGGAGAGAGAGAGAGAGAGATTCTTCTTTAGTTAGTTAAATGTAATTATCTGGTATTGAAATGTGTGTGTTTGTGCAGAGAGAGAGAGAGAGAGAGAGAGAGAGAGAGAGAGAGACAGAGAGAGAATTATTTTTTATTAGTTAGTTGAATATAATTATCTGGTACTGAATGTGTGTGTGTGTGTGTGTATTTCCTTGATAATAGGACGGTGGTAAGAGACATACACAATAACATGGGTTGTATCAGTAATAAGAAGTGGCTGTGTGTATGTACTGTAACTCCCTGGACCTTGGGGTTGGATGCAAGAACAGGCTTTGAGGAAATGTTGCTCGTATGCCTTGAATTGCAAGTTGCCTCTATAGGTTTTTGCATTTATGATTTTTTTCCTTTGTTTATTTATTTATTTATTTTTTGCAGTTTTCACCGTAAGTGTTGATAGTCAGGACACGTTAATATTGGTACTGTTTGTTAAATGATGATAAAATAAAGATTACTAGTGAGGAGGGGTGGTGGTGGTGGTGGTGGTGGTGGTGGTAGTGGTGGTGGTAGTGGTAGTGGTGGTAGTAGTGGTAGTGTTGCATGGTGAGGGAAGCCATATTTACTCAGTCAGTCACAGGCTGTTAGTTGTTGTTAGTCAGGCATCAAAATATCACTGCTGGACATGTAAGGGGGTATAGTACAGTGTTGTATAAAGTCTGGAGTAACTCATTTCTCCAACCCATTCCAAGCAACAGGCCACCATTATTTTTGTTAATTAACTTGGTCCTGTTTCGTGTCATACTTTGGAGGAATCAAGGCACTCCAATGAACCAAAAGTATACTATATATTCCCTTAATCTGCATGACCATTACCATCTTAATAATGTTCTCACAATACTTGACTATCATGCTACCCTATACCTTTGTTGCTTGGTGTGCGGAGTATTGCTGAATATAATATGTCCTGGAAACTTGTGGCTGTAGGGAAGTTTCCAGGCAAGGATTAAATTGTAAAAAAAAAGCATAAATAGATATAGATAAAGATGTTAATCCGTGCGTGTGTGTGTGTGCGTGAGAGAGAGAGAGAGAGAGAGAGAGAGAGAGAGAGAGAGAGAGAGAGAGAGAGAGAGAGAGAGAGAGAGAGAGAGAGAGAGAGAGAGAGAGAGAGAGAGAGAGAGAGAGAGAGAGAGAGTACACAAAACATACAGTATTTTGTGTGGGTGTACGTGATGTTTTAGTTTGTTAACAAGTAAGAATGCGCTGGTGTTTTTTGCGCATTTTTTTTTTCGTATGACTTCAGACTGTATATAAAATTCTGTAATAGTTGGAGTTGATAAATGTAGCCCAGTTTAGTATGATTTATGAGTGGAGGGGATTAGAGGGAGTGTATCTTTAACGACCCTGTGATCGTGTATAAAAATTGAAAGGTTCTGATTCCTCCTGACTATGCCACGAAACAAACAAGCTCATTCTATTATACAGTTGGTGTTTCGTGGCAGTATTTGAAAGACTCGTTTATCTCCAACATTCTGACTACATCACGTGGGTCCTTTTAATGTTGTTTATAGTAGGGTTGTGTGTGTTTGGCCTGGCTGCATGTGTCTTGTTTATAGATGACGCTGAGTAATGAGTGAGCCGCAGTTTGTATCTGATAGTGCGTGTGTGTGTCGGATTAGCAAGTTCGTATAAAATCTGAGGAAATATATAAATGTTTGTATTTCTTGTTGGTGTGTAGAATTATTATGATGTGTAAATTGATAAAAATAATTTAGTTACGGTACCGTAATCTTACATACATACTGGGTTAAAAGAGAGTGACATTAAAATATATCTTATCAATAAATGTATTTTATTATCTTGTTATGGAAGCTTCCGTATCACACACACACACACACTTTCACACACGCACACTCACTCGCCTTTTTTTCGTGTGACGGTTTTTTGAGTAATTTTTTTTACCTTCTCCCCGAGGTCTCATAACCCACGCCTCCCACGCCTGCAGTGAGCAGCTCGTATCTCATTCCACCAGTACTCTGAGGGAATAGGAAGGTGTTGCTCAGGGATGGTGAATGGTTCTCGAGTTGACGTGTAGTGCTTAGGGGGTCGTGTGTGTGTGGTGTTGGGGTTGATGTTATGGTGTGTGTGTGGTGTTGGGGTTGATGTTTTGGTGTTGTTGTTGAGGTTGATGTTAAGGTGTTGCCTAATTGGATGGTTATTAAGTGTTGTGTTAGGGTGTTGTCATGATAATGGTGTTGCTTGTTAGTTGGTTATTACGTGTTTTAGGTACTATAAAATATTGTGCTATCGAGTGTTGTAATGATAATGGTGTTGCGTGTTAGAGAGTTGTAAAGTGTTTGTGCTAGAGTGTTTTAATGGTGTCATGATTACTATAAATATGTTGTTAGGATGTTGTATAGTGCTCAGTTGTTGTCTGATGTTTTGATACAATATTTTCCCATCTGCTAATGTGGTGCTTTGTGTTCCTGAGTATTTTTAGAGCCATTTGGAAGATTGAATAAAGAATACACACACAAAAAAGAACACCTACTCTTAATCTTCCCACCTCCATAATAGTATTGAGTAATCATCTGTGTAAATGTGGGGAAAGGATGTTAAAATACTAATTAGAAGAAATGGTTTTGGAGCCACGGGAGAAATGTTTATGCAAAGAGGACAAAAGTAAAGGCAAAGGAAAAGAAGGGCAAGAAATGTGAAGATAAAAATGACGAAGAGGAAAAGAGGAGAAAAAGGGCAAGAAATGTGAAGATAAAAGAGACGAGGTGAAGGAGGAGGAGGAGAAGAAGGGCAAGAAATGTGAAGATAAAAGAGACGAGGTGAAGGAGGAGGAGGAGAAGAAGGGCAAGAAATGTGAAGATAAAAGAGACGAGGAGGAGGAGGAAAGAAGGAGAAGAAGGGCAAGAAGGGAATATGTACTGATGTCCAGGATGATGTATGGGGTTGAAATGGTTGTGGGGAAGGCGGATGTGGAGCCTCTTTGACCCGTGGGGCTTCCGTTCTGCCCTGCCCTCCCTGGCCCCCAACTCCTCCTCCTTATACCTCTGTCCCAACCTGCCTCCTTACTCCTGCCCTATTTGACATACCTTGAACTTACACTACATCCTGAGCCAATTTCTGTTTAGTGAGTTGTAACACTGTCCAACTCTACATTATCGCACACACACACACACACACACACACACACACACTCACACACATACACATACACATACACACACATACACACAATGATTGCTTGTATTAACTCTATTTTCTACTTTTGGGGTGCGTGTGTAATATTCAGTTCATTCACGAAGTACAGATGGTAGTTCTTATAGAGCTTGTTGATACGAAGGAAAATCAGCTGACTCAACACGTCACGCACCACATTGTTCCAGAAATAGTGTGGAAATAAAGTAAAGTGTGTGTGTGTGTATGTGTGGGTGTGGGTGTGGGTGTGTATGTGTGTGTGTGTGTGTGTGTGTATGTGTGTGTGTGTGTTGTTGTTGTTTACATACAGTTGTAGTCAATAGCCTTTACCTCCCTTTTTAAAACTACCAAACTCGAATGGTAGAAAACAGGCAAAAGCACCATCACTCAAACGGTTCCTTCTTTAAACATCACTCCACATTCATCGACTAAAAACCATGGAACCGAGCGGGTAATAACTAACTACTGACCTCAACTGTACATACCTATACACGACGTTTTTAACCCAGCCCGCGGCCCTGTAGAGTGAGTGAAGGGAGTGAGTGAGTGAGTAAATGAAGTAAGTGAGTGAGTGAGTGAGTTGGTGAGTGAGTGAGTGGAGGTGAACCCATCCCGTGTGTGATTTTTACCCACCAGTTGTGTTTTCAGGTGGTGGGTGGGGAGTGGAAGCACCTGCCACTATTTGCTCGCTGCCAGGTGGAGCTATATAGTGGAAGTGGAAGCGACGGGGTAAAACGGAGGAAAGAATGGTAATGAGGACTTTGGAACGTGAGAGTGTGTGTGGGGAATGAAGGGAAAGAAGTTTAGACATGAATGAGTGATATTTGGGAAAAAAAAGTATTGCGAAAATAGTAAATAAGAACAATAGTGGTAGGAAAGAGTGATGTGAATAAAATAGAGAGGGAAACGGAATAGTAAAGTAGGTAGGAAGCAAGAGAAAAATTACATGGAAAAGGTGGATAGAGAGAGGAGGAAGTCATGAAGAGAAAATACAAGTGTGAAGACTAGAAGCAATAAGAATATAGTATCTGAAGGTGAGGAAATGAGAGGTTTATAGGAGGTGACCGGGAAGAAAGAACGGACGGACAGACAGACAGACGGAAGGAAAAACGGACAGAGACAAAGAGAAGAAAGGGCAGGTGCTCCTGAGAGAGAGAGAGAGAGAGAGAGAGAGAGAGAGAGAGAGAGAGAGAGAGAGAGAGAGAGAGAGAGAGGAGGTTGGGTAGGGAGTAACTGCGAGGCTGTTACATACAGTGTGTTTGAATTATTATTATTATTATTATTATTGAATGCCAGATAGAAAGATGTTTTAAAATTGGGTAGATTGAGTAAACAAAGAATGATAAGTAGAGAGGGATTGATTGAAGGTAGATAGGAACGTGTAGGAAGGAGGGGAACCATAGGGGTAGGTAGGAATGCGAGGGTAGAGAGGAAGATGAACGAGTGTTGTTTCGTGATGTTGGCAGTGGTGTGAGACGGGCGGGAGGGAGATGGTAATGCGGTGGCCAGAGTGGGTCAAATTATGCGGGTGAGGTGTGAGGCCGAGAGGGAAGCACAAACACAGCCACAGTAACAGTCAAGTGGACATGACAGAAAACAGGAGGGGGAGGCTTAAGGGGGTAATTCACTCTTGTTACATTAGAGTGCCATGATTCCTCCAAAATATGCCAGGAAACAGGACCAGATGAACAAAATAATGGTGTTCTGTTGCTTGGAATAGTTTGAAGGAATCGGTTGCTACAGATTTACCAACACTGTACATCCACCTCAAGGGAAGATTTATTCTGTTATTGCATTAGAAGATCTGTGATTCCTTCAAACTAAGTCACGAAACTTATTAGTAACATTTAGGTCGTCTGTTGAATAGAAAAATTAATGGCAACAATAGAATGAGGGTTGGAGGCAGAGAAAGGAGGAGAGTTTAATAAGGCAGGGAGAGAAGGAGAAAACTGGATGCAGAGAGAGGAGAGTTGGAAGCAAGAGAAGAATCATTGGAGGGAGGGGAGTAAAAATGTCACAGGCAGGAAGAGTGTAGGTGACAAGTCCAAGGCGGGGAAGAAGGAGAATCGAAAACATGGCAAGGTTACGGGCCTATTTATACAGTACAATGTTGTTGGCGGTAAATCTGGACCAACTGATTCCTCCAAACAATTCCAAGCAACAAGATAACATTATATTTATTCATTGGTGCTGTTTCCTGACATACTTTAGACTCTTAGAGGAATGAAGGCAAACCAATGTACCAAAAGTATATTACTTTCTTAAGGCGTAAGATAATATGCGGTGGAAGTGAAGACAAAAATATGGATAGAGAAAGAGGTAGATAGAGGTGAAGGCATGGCCAAGGAATACCTCTGTCATGGGTGGAGGTGTCGCCAGAGGTCCCGGTGAGCCAAGGAGAGGGATGAGGAGGGTGAGGGTGAGGGTGAGGAGGAGGTGGTGGCATCAAGACGGATGTGGGTGTGGCCGGAATAGGAATGAGAGTCACTTTGGGTTATAGATAGTGAATGTACCACACATAGATCTTGGCCACACCACACACACATGTAGAAGGACACTGACTATCTTGGTGGTGGAATATTGGCTGTGTGTGTTTATAGAATTGATAGAAATTGATTACCAAATAGAAACATAATTATGTGAAGGCTGAAGTTAACAAAATTAGAGAAAGTTGAATAATTTTACACAGAAATTATGATTTAAACTTTATAAAGGAAACATTTTTCAAACTATATTGTACTGTATTAAAAAAATAAATAGTGTCCCTCTGCTGTGTACGATGATAACTCCCGGAAGTTATCAGTGTAAGGACAGTTGAATATCTCTTTCCTTTTGTAATTTGACGCCATACTCATACTACTCATTCTTGGTATAGGGGGGATATTACCATCTCATCTGTGTCATGGGTACTCATCTGACCTTTGGATATGTTGTATTGTATGCATTGAGTGCCTTCACCTAGGATAATTATAATGGACCTTCTTCAGTGTTAAATGATCCTCTTCCGTCTCTGATAAAACTCTTTCATCTTTGTTATGGCTTCTTGCAATGACTACTGTTAGTGTTATGTTAGGTACCCTCATTAATGTTACAGGTCTTCATAAAAGTAATGGTCCTTGTATATGTTAGGTGCCATTAGAAATTCTTTTCTATAAGAACCCTTATTTGTTCAGGAACAGAAACAACAAAATAAGCTAACTTTAAGGCTGTTGACATGCTCTGGTACACGACAATGTAAATAATACATTTGACACTCAGGGAGAGTACAGAGGCAAGAGAGAAGTAAAGGAAGAAGGAAGATGAGGGGGAGGAGAGCGTAGGAAGAGGGGGAGAGACAAAGAACGGAGGGAGGTGTGAAGGATGGTAAGGAAGGGCGAGGTCCAGTGGGAAGAGAGGTAGGATGAGAGCAGCTTTGGTAAGAGGAAGGAGGTGATGGTGATGGTGGTTGGTGGAGGAGGGGAAGGAGAGACTGGAGGGAAGAAGAAGGGGGGGGGGGAAGAGAGATACCCACGTGGTCGTCTTCACATTCCTCGGGGCCAATCTTGCCTTGAATCTCCACGCAACTCTCGCCTCTGTGTGTAGTATCAATAAAGTTCAACATCCCACGTCCCCTTTCCACACTGTTACTGAAACCCGCCCACGCAACCTAATGTGTGTCTTAGATCAGGAGTCCGTAGTAGTGACGTAACAGGTGGAGTGTGTGTGTACATGAGTCTGTGTGTGTATAGAACTGCGCACCAGAGGGGAGATCATGTGTGTATGTTTGTTCGCTGGTGTGTGTGAACAGTTAGTTATAACAGGTTCCGGGAGACCCGTTATTTTACCCATCAGATTCTTAAGTTGTTTGTTTTTTGTTGATTATATCCGTCTGTTTAGTTAGAAAGGAATGGATTCAGTAACGACGAGATGGAGTGTGTGTGTGTGTGTGTGTGTGTGTGTGTGTGTGTGTGTACATAGCTGAAATTGCCTGCATCCAGATCAAAAGATCTTAACACCTTTGTTTGTTTGCGCGTACGCTCGAGAAAAAGAGAGAGATATACACAGGAGAGAAAGAGTGTTATAGATGATGATGGTTGTGTATCTGTGTGTGTATGTGTGTGTTATGTAAATGTGCGTCGGTGTATGGATGTTTGCACGTGTGGTGGCGTATGTGTGCTCGACCAGACTTGAATATAAATTATTTCTTTGTGTGATCCCGTTACTGGTGACGTGTGTATGTATGTGTGTGTGTGATGTCGTCAGTGCACGTTGGATGCTCACCTTTACCCCGTGAAAGGTTAATCAGTGTAGTATTGACGAACTCAGATTTGTTGATGTCTTCCCCATTCCAGCTTTGGCTCTCTCTTCCCTTGTCTTCCTCTCTGCATCTATTCCTCTCCCTCCCTATCCTTGTATTCCTCCTTCTACCTGTTACCCTCCCTATCTTCCCTTGTCTTTTTTACTGCATCTGTTCCTCTCAATCTTTCCTTGTATATAAATTCATTCTTCCAGCTGCTACCCTCACTCTCTTTCCTTGCATTCTTCATTTAACCAGCTTCCCTCCTCCCTCTCCTCCTGTGTCTGTCTGTCTCCCTCCTCCCTCTCTTCTCGTGTCTGTGTGTCTCCCTTTCCGTTGTTCGCATCTTCCCTGTGACCTTAGTATTGTGTTTATTCCCATCCTTCACAAGACAGTCTTCTTATACCACCTTGCACTCTCTCTCTCTCTCCCTGTTGTCTCAGTATAACCTTGGTAGTTTTATTTTATGTGTGTGTGTGGGGGGGGGGGAGAGAATTAGTACTCCTTGTCTTGGAGGTGGTAAATATTCTTAGGTTATAATTATTAATTTATTTAGTTATTTATTTGTTTCCAGGCTGAATTTAAGTTATCACAATATTTAATCTATTCTTTTTTTTTCTGCCCAGGTTCTTGGGTTATCTTATATATTTATTTATTTATATGCAGGATGTATTTAGATTATCACCTGAGCTAATCTTTTTTTTTTTTTTTTCTTTGCAGGTAAGTGTGCGGAGTCTGCTGGAGTGTATACAGACGGGGAAGTGGTACTCATATCAGTGACGAGAAATACAGGTAAGTAGTCAATTTTACATAGAGAGAAGTTTTTATTTATATACTGCTGTTGTTTTCAGATATTATTTTAAACTGACCGGCAGTACAATAAATATATTCGTCTTGTGAACCATACGAAATACAAGTATATAAAATTATGTAATAGAAGGAAAGGAAACATAATTATAAGGGGGATTCTCTTACTGATTCCTCCTAACTATAGTCACCTAGTAAGGTTTTGTAAAATCAAATTCATGAAACAAATTTTTGTCTCCCAGTTATCCTTAAAACCGAGTAGATGACAAAATAATAACATAGTCTGTCTTGTAAATCTGGTTTTCTACTAGTTGGGTAAAAGAGAAAATGGGACATTGTATGGTTTACTTGTATAATATCTGGGATTCATAAAATTTTACCGAAATCCTCCCCCTGAGTGTTGGAGCTTAAACTAAAGGTAATTAAAAATATATATATATATTTTAAATAAAAATAAATGTATAAATATATATAAATAAGGCAAAAAAAGATATATAGATAAATAAAAATAAGGCAAATAAAATATATAGAACAAATTAAATGAAAAATATCAAGTCATAACTAAGATTCATTCATTGATCATTTATATTTATTCCACAACACCGATAAAATCCAACAAAAATAAAGCTACAACATCCACTTAGTGTCGAAGTGAAATAGTATAGTTGGCCATTGTAAAGTTATAGAAAATTTACAAAGATCTATGCAGAGAAAATGTCCTTTTGTTAGGGGTAACTATTGTATATTAAACCTATTACTTTTACTGGCTCTCGGAAGGAGTTTGTTTATTCTATAATATTTTGGCATTTATATTACACGGTGATTCGAGTATTGTTATTATATTATGTGATCGTCGTGTATAAAAATTGAAGGCTTCTGATTCTTCCTAACTATGCCACGAAACATGCTCCTTCCATAATAGTTGTGTGTGTGTTTCATGCTAATATTTGAAGGACTCATTTACCTCCTATTTTCTGACTAAATACTGTACATCACAGGGTCCCTTAATTAAATGGTTGTTCCTGTCTATATAGTGAGATATACTGGTGTTGATTATCAATATGTTATGTACAGTTGCCTCCCAAAACTTCGAGACACTACCTGCTTGACTCAAGCAACTGTACCATATTGTAATACCTTGATAAATTGTGTTGGTGTTGAGCAAAGATGTATGTCGTGTATTGGTCCAACGTGTAGTGTCTCATACCGGTATATATATATATTGTACTGGAGAGTCAATACGATGAGCTTTGTACTGGGAATAGGTGTACTGGGAAGCCTTGTACTGGTAGATAGATCATGGGTATAGGTGTACTGGGAAACCTTGTACAGTACTGGCAGGTAATACACAACATGCAGATCTACTGGGAAACGTTTGACTGGTGTGTGTGTGTGTGTGAGACTTGACTATTGTTGTTATAATGGAGGTGTGGGATTATAGAGGGTATCAGGTAATGGGTGACAAGAATGGGAAGGTGTGTGTGTGTGTGTGTGTGAGTGTGTGTGTGAGTGTGTGTGTGAGTGTGTGCGTGTGTGTGTGTGTGTGTGTGTGTGTGTGTGTGTGTGTGTGTGTGTGTGTGTGTGTGTGTGTGTGTGAGAGAGAGAGAGAGAGAGAGAGAGAGAGAGAGAGAGACTGGTCCCACTTCACACTCCTCACCCCTTTGTTCACCTCATCCTTCCCATCAGTCACTTGCTCTTCACATACTGTCCCATCTACACCAACAGAATCACATATAGTCCTATGAACAGGAGATTCATTTGAGAGTAAATGGGTGGGCTACTGATTCCTCCAAACTATGCCACGAAACAGATCCCCCATTTAAGACAATATAATTAATTAAGGTCGTCTGTTTCCTGGCATATAGTTTGGAGGAATCACAGACCATCCAATTTACCAACAAGAGAATCTCCCCTTAATTTGACATCTCATTTCTCTTATCTTTGTCACTTTCTCCCTCGTCTTATACAGCTTTTTAAATGTCTATAGGGCTTCGTTTCTTCCTCTAATGTTTTTTGTTTATACTTTTTTGTTCTTTCTAGTCAGAATTTTCTTGCTTGTTTGCTGCCTGTTATGTTTGTTTACATGTGTTTACTTCTCTATAGTTATGTGGCTGGTGTTCTGTCAGTATGCCTCTCTGTGTGTCTGTCTGTTTTCCTGTTGAGTGTACTTCCCTGTCTGTGTGCCTTCCTGCCTCCATGGTTGGGTGTACTGTAGTGTAGTGTGGGTGAGAGTTGCTGCTTGTTAACTGGTTGTGTCGGGATTCAGGTGCATTGTTCCCAACACTTTCACACGACAGGGAAATGTTCTCCATCTACACTTCCAAAGAGTATTGTTCACACCTACACTATTTTATCATGATAAAGCTTGTTCAGTTTTATCCCATCCTTATTTATTCTTATCAAATGTAACATAATGTAGCTCGAACTGACTAAACCTGACTTAGAAAAGCTGTCCTTACATAATTATATATACAACCTACAGTAACGGATTTGAAGTGGTGACTTTTCTCGTAGAAAAACAAAAACATTCCTTGTAGTGTGAGAGAGTTGGGACAAGTAGGTGCGAGAGGTGGCAATCTTTCCTGATGGGGTAATGACAGGTCGGCCCCTTACCTCCTCGTCAACCGCTTAACTTGATACTCTCATGATCGACCTCACCGACATTTTTTTCTTCTTTTTTTGTCGGTGGAGGGTGGCAGGCGCTGCTGGAAGCCTTCCGGGGGCACAGAAGGCTCGGGGGTTGTGAAGGGAGCAGGTATTTGTAGCAGCACACCCACCATAGGGACCAGTTAAGTCAGTGAAGGGTCAGATTGCCAGCCCTAGTGGTCCTGTGGGAAGTGTTGAAGTCAAGCTACCTGCCCTAACCCCTTGTCATGTATCCCCAGGAGTCCCATGGAGGCAGCCACACACACTCTATGATCTCATTAACTCTCTCGCCTTCAGGGGTTTCTCTCACCAGCCTCCCGTGATATGGGAAGTACTGTCAGGGGTTTGGCGCCACTTTGGACCTCCATTCACTCACACAACAAAGTTATTAACTTCCTCACATAGTTACATTATTAACATTTAAAAAGGAACGGTACAATTATACATGCAAATGAAGCTTACTAGTTAACTTTTTACTTATATTATATCTCCCAAACTAACACACACAGACACACACACAAACAAATCATAACTCACTGAATCACTAAACTTACATAACTTTCTTACTCACACTCACTCCTCACTGCCATAACTAACTTCCTAATGAACAAACTAAACACTCCCATAACACCTGAGACGCCCCATATGCCTCCCTTACCTGCCTGTCACTCACATAACAATCTCACGGAAGGTATTTTTTCTCTCCCTTCCCACTATTGTACCCAGAACAGTATAGACCTTTAAGGGGAGCTAGGAGGAAAAAGCTCTGGCATTTCTTGGAGCTACTGATTCCTCCAAACTATTCCTAGCAACAGTCCACCATTATTTTTGTTGATCTGATCCTGTTTCCTAGACATACTTTGGAGGAATCAAGGCACTCCAATGTACCAAAAAATGTATTCTCTCCTTTAAATCTCACAGGTATACAAGTGATGTCGTATTAATGAGGGGAAGTGAATAGGTATTGTGTGTGTCCTTATTTATATATTAATTATGTGAGAGTTCTCGTAACGTGATACTTTTTTTTTTTTTTTTTTTTTTGCCACTTTTCCAACCCCTACAGGAAAGACGGTAGAATTTTATGATGAACTGATTCTCTGCGCATAATTATGTTTGTCTTGTTTGGGACGAATTTCAACTGTTGCAATTAGAGGAAAAGGGAAGGCAGACAAACAAAGAGGCATGGAAGGCAGGCAGAGGCAGAGGTGAGGCTGAGGGGTTGGGTGTTATCGGTTGGGGTGGGTGCCTTAGTAGAGGCAGGGCAGGCAGAGGCAGAGATGAGGTGAGGCTGAGAGGTTGGGTGTGATGAGTTGGGGTGGTGCATTAGTAGGACAGGCATGGAAGACAGGACAAGACAGGCAGGCAGGCAGGCAGGTAGGTAAGGTAAGGTAAGGCAAGGCAAGGCAGGCACCACCACCACCGCCATTACAGCCAGGTAAAGAGAGATCAAACAGAGTTATTGAACCATTAAAAGGGACTAAGATTTGGTCGGAGTAATGGAGGACACAGATTACTACAAACATTTCTAAAAACACTCTATACTTCTATGGAGGGATTGTGGTTCGTGAAATAGTTGGAGGAATCAGGAGGCTCCAACTTGCCGCCCACATTATCTTGAAACCTTTAACTTGGGAAGAACCAGCTGTCTTTATTGTTATCTCTCTTACTATCTTTATCGCTGTCTTTATCGTTCTCTCTCTTGATATCTTTATCGCTGTATTTTTTGCTATATTTATCTTTTGCTATCATAATCGTTATCATTATTGCTATATATTACGATTCATTCCTGTTATTATTATTATTATTATTATTATTACACCGCCCCAACCCGAAAAGTGGGCGGTGTATTGTTTTCGGTGCTGGATATTTATTTATTTATTTATTTATTTATTTATTTATCTGTTCGTGTGTCTGTTTTAAATCTAGCGTCCACATTTTGTGCCGTATGATGTTCATTTTTTTCTATTGATAGATATTCATCATAAAACAAAATGATTAACTTTTGGGCAAAATCGGTCGAAGGTCAAGGTCACAAAAAAATATAAATAGCAAAGGGCGAGTGGTCGCTGGCATCTTTAAGGGGCGGTGTTGCCATCGAATGATGTTTTGTTTATATTAGTAACAGAAGTAGTAGTAGTAGTAGTAGTATGAGTGAGAGAGAACAGCGTGTGAGCCTGTAGTGTGTTAAGAAATGCGATAGTACTGGAAAAGGGGAACTGTGTGTGTGTGTGTGTGTGTAATAGGTTATAAGGCCTAGTGATCATGTTACCTGTGGTGGACGTGTTCCCAGCTCGTTACTTTACCTATTGTTCCCTTATAGTCACTCCTCTCTTATCCCCCCTCCCCTTCCCCCTCACTTATTTCCTCTCACCACCTCTCCTCCCCCTCCCTTATTACCTCCCACCCTCTCCTCTTACCCTTACCCCTCCCTATCTATTCCCTGTACACACCTTCTCCCTTATTTCCCCCTTACCCCTCCCTACCCACTCCTTGTACATCCCCTCTCCCCTATTTCCCCCACCCCCTTTCCTCCCCCCTTACCTGTTCACCCCCTCTCCCTTATTCCCTCCCCCTTACCCCTCACTACTCACACCTTCTCCCTCTTTTCATTGTTTCCTCCCATCCCATATCCTACCCCTCCTTCTTTCTACCTTTTTCCTTTCCCTCTTCTTCCTCTTCTTTTATTATATCACTCAGTTCCTCCATCCACTTTTTCTCTTCTTTACCTATAGTTCCTTTGCCTCTCACTACGTTCCCTTCACACACATTTATCCCACTATCTTCCTTCAATCTCCAAATTATTTTTTATTACTCTTCATCAGTTTCATTATAGTTATTTTCACATTCTTTCCCACATTATAATATTCCCTGGTATGGATCCCTCAACTATATATGGCGCTTCTGTAATTCAGTCACCAACTACTGTATGTCCCTTTTTCTAAACGTAGTAGTTACCTACTACCTGGGAGATGGGGAAAATGTGCTCACTTCTATAATATATATGTATGTATGTGTTTTATTTTATACGAGTGTGCGTGTATAGTGGACCTTCTGTATCTAGGATTTTGACTATGCATTCCTGTGCCAATATAGCCTACATGTACTGTACATAAATTTGCTCTTTTATCTATATATATTCGTCCTTTCCATACAACACAACTCAACACAACAACAACAACGTAAGTCCAGCCAGTGAGTGAAGGCACGCGACCAGCCAAACAGTCATCCAGCCAACCAACCTTGCCTGCTGAAGGAACAAGAGATTGAGGGGGGACGGGAGGTATATAAGCCGGGGAGGGACTGACTGGCATGTAGGAGAGGAAACAGGAAGAATGCGTGGGTGGTTGTCTGAACGAGTGGGGATGGGAGAGGGGGGGGGGTAGAGAGGCAGGATAACAAGGCAAGCACAAAGGGGGGCTGTGGGGGAAGAAAATAGACAAGCAGAAGGGGGGTGGGGGGAGTGTGAAAGACGCAGGCAAGCAGAAGAAGGTGGGGGTATATTTGGATATCAGGCATGGAATAGGGAATAATGACAGTAATAGAGAAATAAAACGACACACAGATAGATAGATAATTAGTTGGACAGATAGACAGACAGACAGAGAGTCTGAATGGAAGAACATGCTAGGAAAGAGACAAACAAACAGGAGAGGTGGAAGAAGCAGATAGATTTGGAAACAGACAGATAGATATGAATAAACGGACATGTAAAACGACGATACACGACTGAACACACACACACATACACACACACACGGGAACAAACCAGCCGACGTGAAGGAGACACGAGCCGTCCACTGCCGACAACTTGAATGGACAAGCTCTTTATTGGCCTGTCCTCTCTCTCTCTCTCTCTCTCTCTCTCTCTCTCTCTCTCATTATATTGTCTTCTTGATCTTCCCTCAACTGTCGTGTAGTGTCTCCATTTATTCCCACATTATAACATTACTTCATAACTTGTCCTTACTTAGTTTGGTCAGATATTTTTTTTGATTCATTTTAGTTCAGTTATGCCTCTCACTTTCTCATTTTCTCTCATACTCTCCCTAGTACAGTATATACAGACAGATTCGGGTGTATTACTAAAAGGGTAGAAAAAATATGTTTGCCAAAAATATATACATGGAAAATGCTTATTCTCTCAAACATACACTCAAACATACACTATTTTTACCGTCATCTCTTCCTTCCCATCACTACTATACCGTCTCGTCTCGTCTCGTCCCTTATGTCGGCCCCTTGCCCCCTTGCTTGCCCCTGTCCTTGTACACGTCCACACTCCAGACAGCATTGTTATACCCAGTGCTGCCTCCGTGATTGTTCTGTACTTGGCATTGTGGTCAGGTACAGGGGAGGTGTCATGTTGGAGTGAGTGACTGCTTGGCTCTCTCACGTATAGGTGAATGGATGGCTGCCTACTTGCGTACAGTTATTGTAGGAGTGAATGGATGCTTTCTCGTTCATGAATGAGTGAATTCCTAGGTAATGTATGATGTATGAGTGTGAATGCCTGCTTGGTGTATTTACCCATGAATGAGCAATGATGTATGCACGAATTCTGAGATTGAGGAAGATGGAGAGAATAATCAGGTAGAGGAAAGTAAATAGAATGTCAGTAAAAAATGGAGAGAAAATAAAAAAAATGAAGTGAGAAAATGTCGAGTACAAATTAGAACTAGAAGACATCAATACAAGAAGGAAAACAAAATGGGACTAGAAAAAAAATTAGTGGGACTTAGATGGTGGATGACCTAACGAAAATAAAATAAAATAAAAAATAGAGTAATTAAGAAGAAAGATGGGGGAGGGGGGGAGAAGATGTCAATTAGTGAAAGGAAGTGTGGGGATGGGAGGTGAGGGAGGTGAGGTGAGGGAGGCCTATCTAGCAGCGTCTTGTGAGGGAAGGGACTACTGGAGCTATGTAATTCCACCCCAGCATCTGTCCCTGTGGTCTGCCTTTCCCTTCCCCTTCTCACTCTCTTCCTTCCCATTCTCCCTCTCTTCCTTCCCCTTCTCCCTCTCTTCCTTCCTTCCTTCCTGCCATCCTTCCTTCCTTCCCCCTCTCTTCCTTCCTTCCTTCCCCCTCTCTTCCTTCCCCTTCTCCCTCTCTTCCTTCCCCTTCTCCCTCTCTTCCTTCCCCCTCTCTTCCTTCCTTCCCCCTCTCTTCCTTCCTTCCTTCCTTCCCCTTCTCTTCCTTCCTCTTCTCTTCCTTCCTCTTCTCTTCCTTCCTCACACCACAAGTCACCGTCTGGGGCATGAAGGAAGAAGGAAGGAAGGCAGGGAACTGGACTGTGGTAGAGATGAAGGAGAAAGGAAAGGAATGAAAACAATTGGACTGGCAGAGGGAAGTGAGGAAAAATGGGAATGGTTGAGATGAAGGAGGAAGGGAGGAAAACTGTGAGTGGTAGGGATGAAGGAGGAAAGAAGGGAGGAAAATTGGACAGTAGTAGAAATGAAGGTGGGGGATAAGGGAGGGAAATTGGACAGCGGTAGTGATGGAGAAGGAAGAAGGAAGGGTAATTGGACAGTGGTAGAGATGGAGGAGGAGAGATGAAGCTGACTACAATTCTCGACCATTTATTGTAGGATGGGATGTATCGTACAAGACAGTTATAGCCTATGTTATGGCAAATGTATGGGAAGGGAAGGGAAAAACACACACACACACACAAACATATATATAAAGAAATTGCTGTAAATAAATGTAAAAAATAAGAGCCATGTTGATTTTGAACTTGTAAAATGATAACACACCAAGCCACGACCGTCAACCACAACAAACACAACACAAATCCTAGAAAAACTCCCCCTAGAAAACAACTCCCCCCAGAAAACAACTCCCCCCAGAAAACAACTCCCCCCCCAGAAAACAACTCCCCCCCCAGAAAACAACTCCCCCTAGAAAACAACTCCCCCTAGAAAACAACTCCCCCCAGAAAACAACTCCCCCCAGAAAACAACTCCCCCCCCAGAAAACAACTCCCCCCCCAGAAAACAACTCCCCCTAGAAAACAACTCCCCCTAGAAAACAACTCCCCCCAGAAAACAACTCCCCCTAGAAAACAACTCCCCCCAGAAAACAACTCCCCCCAAGAACACAACTCCTAGAAAACAACTCCCCCCAGAAAACAACTCCCCCTAGAAAACAACTCCCCCCAGAAAACAACTCCCCCCAAGAACACAACTCCCCCTAGAAAACAACTCCCCCCAAGAACACAACTCCTCCTAGAACACAACTCCCTCCTGACCATTATGTGACTGGCAGCGGGAGCACCTTTAAAACAAGAGACCCCATATATATCACTGGGAAGATAACGACGACACACTGAATGAATGGGAGATGTCACCAGCTGCATGTGGAAGGGCACCAACGGGGACGATTTGTGCGTTTGTGTGTGCGTGCGTGTGTGCATGGAGGAGAGGAAAACAATGAACAGTGAAGGAAGAAGACAAAGGAAGAAGAAAAAAAAAGAATGAGTTTAGAGGCGAGGAAATATACAAAAGAGTGAATAAGGCGTCGACAGCAATTACGGGAAAGGAAGATGTATATGGTATGAAGTAGCCTATATTATTATTATTATTTTTATCGAGTTTGTTGGTGTGTCATAATCATCTGTATGTATTGTTTTATCACCTGGTACACGAGGGAAGATTAGATTGATTCCCCAACACAGTTTTTTTTTTCCCAGATCATGCAACGAGCTCATATTTTCACAGATCATGCAACGAGCTCATATATTAAAATGTCTCGGAAAAGTATGGTCAAACATTTTCTACGATATTTTATATATATATATGATTATGTATTTAGTGTGAGATGATGTTTTTACCCTCCCTCCATTAGTCATACTTACCATTACTCCAGCATCCTTTCGGGCACAACCCCCCCACCCCCACCCCCACCCCACACCATCTCCTCTTCCCCTGAGGCTCTATACCCCCGTGCAAGCTGCAATGGCCGACGGAGATAGAGTTACTTGTGATTTTTTTCATCGTTTTTACGAGAAATGCATTAGGGGGATTTGCATATGAAAAAGGTGACAAATGTGCTTAATGGCATTTAAATGTGGGAGTGCAGGGAACCGCTCGAGTTTTTAGGCATTCTTTTTTATAAAGGTTGAATATGTTAATGGGAGGTACTGAGACTAGGGTGGCTACTTAGTGGGTAATATTCATTGTTATAGGGTTTGCAACACACACACACACACACACACACACACACACACACACACACACACACACACACACACACACACACAGATTAGCAGAGGGCTGAACATTTTTGTGTACAATCAATTAAGAAACTTATTGTGTATTAATGTTACACGAAAATATTTGGTAATACAATCCTTGCCTAGATCTGATAACTGACATAGACAACTCTCTCCAAGGACGTGGTTGTTTTTCACTGGTGTGTCTCAAACCTTTTTACCATTTTGGTTATCTCAGGTAATTGACTGTCGTGAAAATATCCCATTAGGAGAGCGTTAAAGTTTCAGGGATCGGAGGGTCTTTCGCGCCGTCCTATTTGCACTCTAACGAGGTTATTAGAGGGTGAAGTATACAGGCTATAATGGTTTTTATAATCCTCTTGCCAAGTAATGTACAGTTAATAGGTCGTATCTTCAAGAATTTGTTGTATAAATATAACTAATTCCTTTTTTCACTTTCTTCTCAAATTAAAGAAGAAAACTTCATGATTAAGAAGCCTACAGTACAAATATATAGACTATTTTTAATGCCAGCACTGTGGTTCATGTCATTATACATACAATAATCGCATTCATAAAGATATTGGCAAATACAAGATGATAATATTCAAGGGGGAACATTACGGGATTATTCTCTCTGCTCTTTGTTTTCCTCCACTTAGTTCTTTGTATGGTCTTCAAATCTCACCATTTAGGCTGTTTATTTTTGTTTACTTGCTTCACCCAACACTGTAGAGGGTAAGCTGTAAAGTGAGACTAAATTAAGTATGGTTGGTTTACGACTAAGTAATAAGGTTGAAGCACCCTTGTTTTATTTCTCCCAGCATGTACAGTACATCTTTCTTTACTACTCATTGTTTCTTCTCTCCTCTATATTTTTCCTTTTACTCTCACATTTCCCTTTCCCTTTTCTCCTCCCCCCCTCATATTTGATTAAATTCTGGTTACTCCCTTTTTGATGGGATGTCAGAGTGGCTAAAGGTCAGGCAGGGGGTTAGTGGTCGACAGGAATGGTTTCTGAGGTATAGTACTATTCTGAAGAGTAGGCAGGCCAGTAGTAGCATAGAGCTATATACTACCTCCATGAGTAGTAGAGTTAATGCCAAGTAAGTAGTAGGCAAGGTGTTGGTGTACTGATTACTGTCAATGGTATGCTGGGTGGAGGTGCATGGTGACAGTAAGTGATGTTCGAGGAGTGACAGAGTGAAGGTGGAAGTGAGTGATGTCAGGGTGGTGGTGGTGATGGCAGCCAATGGTGATTAAGGAAGGTGTGACAGGCAGACCCCCCCCCCCCTCCCGGCCCACCAACACGTAAGACGAGAAGCCGCGATAAATGGTTAATTTTGTGGGCACGTGGAGGCCTTGCGGGGCCCTAACACTTACCTAGCAGGACCCAACCGGCACGCCCGTCTGTTACAAGAAACGGGAGAAGTTTGTTTTACCTCCACTGACCTGTCCGTCCTCCTCACACTGCCAGCTGCAGGTCCTCCCAACACTGCCCTGCCTTGCACAAAACTCTTATACCTTCGTCAGGCAACGATAATGTCTTCACACTGTATGTTGTCCAGCTCTCTATACACCATTTCCCTGCCTTCTTCACACCCCTGCTTTTCACCACTGCCATTTTGTTTCACGCCGCCAGTTGCCTGACTACGGGACTCTCAAGACTTTGGTTGTGTACTCGAGAGACTTATAGTATTCGTTAGTTACTGATTCAATGCAAGTTTAAGGAATCATTAACAGCATGACACGGAATGAAAGATATTTTAGTTGCTGTGTATATTTTGAAAACCGTAGCACTAAATCTCAGCACATGTATGGCTCGCATGTGAGTTAACCTTAACCTAACCTTTAAGTTGCCCTCTTTGGTTGATCGTTTTTCTTTCATAAATTATGTTATGAATTAACTGTAATGAACAAGATAAGAATATGAAGAGCCTATTTATATATATGAGTAATTACCTTCCTCTACACACACAGCTGGACCTCATTTCTCTCTAGTTCAGGTGTAATTCTATATCGATATGTCGATTTAAAGGTTGAAAGGCGTAGCACGTGCTCTAGTGGCGCTGGTGGTGGTGATGGTGATGGTGTGGGGGGGAGAGGGAGGGAGGGCAAAGGTAGGTCGGAAGATTAGGAAGATGGGAGGGAGGGAGGGCCGACTGGAGAATGGAAATATATGTAAATGAAATGGGAGGCCGATGGAATTTGAAAAGAAGGAGAGAGAGAGAGAGAGAGAGAGAGAGAGAGAGAGAGAGAGAGAGAGAGAGAGAGAGAGAGAGAGAGAGAGAGAGAGAGAGAGAGAGAGAGAGAGAGAGAGAGAGAGAGTGAGTGAAATTACCTATAAGAAAGCCAAAATTTAAAGATCTGTACATTAGAGAATAAGCAGGTGTACATGGAAACAAATAATAATGTGTCACTAAACGAGGGAATAGAAACACACTGGAGGAGGGTGTATATAAATGGAGAGAAGAAAAAGTTAGTGAGGATTAAGGCAGGGAGAGAGGGAATAAAAGGAGAGAGACAGCGACACGGTGGAAAAAGTGTTAAGATGAATAAGTGAAGGGAACTGTTCCAAAAAGAGAAAGGTAAAGGATAACGAAAGTGAATAATGAATACCATAAACTTCATAAAGGATAGAACTGACAGAGAAAGGAAAAAAAAAAAAAGCTAAAGTGAACAGTGTATTATGAATAACGTTCTGAGACCACAAACCTCTTCCAAATTTGGGAGTGTATTAGGAGAAAAGTAGGTTGGTGAGAGTGATAATAGAGAAGAATGAGTGAGAGCACGGAAAGGTAGGAAGAAAAGGTCTGGAGAGAAATATGAAAGTAAGGGTAGAAGGGGATATTAAAAGATAGCACACACACACAAAAAAAGTTTGGAGAGAGGCTGAGAGAGTAAAGGATAAAGAGGATTGAATCAGAGAGCATAGAAAGGTTGGAAAGGGAGAGTAAAAGAATTGTAAAGGAGGAGACAGAGTGAATTGAGGAGAGAAAGGTTGGGAGGGAAGGAGGCAAGAGACGGGCGTGGCTCAGGGCATCACCTTACTCCTGCCTAGAATGGGATGTGCCGACGACGTGGCCAGGACAGATGCTCTTTTGTCCGTCTCACCTGCCCAACCCTGGCTCCACTACCAGTCTCAGTCACCAAGCTACAGCCAGGCAGTCAAACACCCAGCCATGCACAAACCAGTCACCCAGTCATGCACAAACCAGTCACCCAGCCATGCACAAGCCAGTCACCCAATCATGCACAAGCCAGTCACCCAATCATGCACAAACCAGTCACCCAGCCATGCACAAGCCAGTCACCCATCCATGCACAAACCAGTCACCTAGTCATGCTTAAGCCAGTCACCTAGTCATGCTTAAGCCAGTCACCCAGTCATGCACAGGTAATCACCAAGACGACTGTATTCGCCGCGTAAAATCTAAAATTATTTACGCATATGTATATTTTTTATAACAGGAGTTCTGCACGAAGGCCCCTTTTCACATTTTCTCTTGGCTCCATATGTCAAGAAAGAAAGAGTGTGTGTGTGTATTTGTATTGAGGCTGTACACTTATTAAGTTATTGCTTGACCCCCCCCCCCCCCCCACTACCAGCTTTGCAATATAATCGGGAGAAAAAAGAGGAGGAAGAGGAGAACCTGGAGAAAAAGGAAGAGAGACAGTATAGACCTGAGAAACCCTTACCCTGCAGACAGACAGAGGAAAAAAAAGAGACATTAAAACGAAACGCTGAACCCGTGAGACAAGGAACCTAGAGTCCCAGACTTGACAGACATATGGAACAATGGGTATTATACAAGAGTTCTCACGGGTGCTCTGTCTCTCTCCAGCCCGTCTTTCTTGCCTTTCTGTATAATAAATGTCTCCTCCACACCTTCCCTTTTCTCATTTATGCAGTTGTATCTGGTGGTGGTGTTATAGTTTATTCGTGAGTGAATAATATTGGGTTGTTTATTTGCTTGTTCCAGGTTGTTGGTATAGGTTATGTTGTGTTATGTTGTGTGCTTGCTTGTATTTAGAACTTGTATGCATGTGTTTGTGTTTCCGTGTTGTTAGTGTTTCATCATTGTGTGTCTCGTACTTGTTTGTGTTGGTGAGTTTTGGTTTGTGTACATATACTTACTTGTCTTCTATGAATCTCTATGCGTGTTTATGTATTTTATTTTCAGTGCTTTAGAAAATGTATCTAGATATCCACAAAATATACTGTCTCCATTGGACAGTACTAATGATAAACTATTTTGTATTGCCTTATTGTCAAGCACTTAATGTTTTCTTGTGTTATTCTGGCAACTTAATTATATATCATGACTCGTATAACACATAAGACCCACAGTTCTTTGCACCACATCATCTGGTTCAATATAGACTAAATTTCAACTATTTCTTCCTTAAACAAATATTGTCTGCGTTATCAGCACTTGTTATCCACCGTCTGTCAGTGTCTCATTAATGTCTATAATATTATCAAAGTTTTAGTCTATATTCTCGATTCGTGTAGGCAAGTTAGGGTTCCATTGTGGGTGTGAGTGTTTGTTTTTGTATGAGAGCTTCACGCCTTCACCAACCCGGGCAGGATTAACCCAAGGTGTGAAAATGTACCAACCAACGCCTTGTATTCTCAGCAGGCAAAGAAAGATATGTAAATGGAGGGCGGGCGTATTAAGGTTGGGGGGGAGGCGTCTTAGATGTAGGAGGAGGTGCTGGAAGAGAGGTGCATGTAAAGACATTAGGATCCTCCAACCTGTTTGCGACTCTTCATGTTTTGAGAGAATATACTGTACATACACATTTGCTGAGACTACTGTTTTTAATGTGTGTGTGTGTGTGTGTGTGTGTTTGTTTTGTTTGTTTGTGTGTTTGTGTGTGTGTGTGTACCGGAGTGGGAGGGAGGGGAGGGATAAGTAGTGGGCTCGGTGGGGTTGACTGGAGAAAAATAGCGAGGTATTTCTGTAGGTGTTGTGTTGTGGGAGGTGGGTAGCACGTGCCAGAGAAGGAACCAGAGAATTACTGATATAGGTGTGACGTATATGAATAATGAGAGAGAGAGAGAGAGAGAGAGAGAGAGAGAGAGAGAGAGAGAGAGAGAGAGAGAGAGAGAGAGAGAGAGAGAGAGAGAGAGAGAGAGAGAGAGAGAGAGAGAGAGAATACAGTATACATGCAGCCTTTGTGTGTGTGTGTGTGTGTGTGTGTGTGTGTTAAAGAAAAGCTTGGAAAAGAATGAGAGAGCAAACGGACGTCGGAGTTAAGAACTTTTTTTCCCCTCGTCTCTCGTTTTTTTTTCTATTTTCCTTTTCATTTTTTTCTCCCCTTGAGGCGTTGGACCAGTGACTGACAGAGGCTCAAATTGGCCGAGTGAAGGCGACTGACGTTAGGCCTCTGAGCAAGTGGTGGTGGTGGTGGTGGTGGTGGAGGTGGTATTGATTGTTATGGTGGTGGTGATGGTAATAGTGGTGGTGGTGGTGTTAGTAGTGGAGGTGGTGGTGGCGTTAGTAGTGGAGGTTGATTGTTATGGTGGTGGTGGTGTTGGTATAGTAGTGGTGATGATTATGGTGGTGATAATAGTGCTCACTGTAAGAACGAGCAAAGACACTGGTAACGTAACATGTTCACTGGAAGAACGAGCAAAAAATGCCACTCGTAACGTAAGTAACGTAAAGTGCTCACTGTAAGAACGAGAAAAGACACTCGTAATGTAACGTGCTCACTGGAAGAAGGAGCAAAGACACTCTTAACTCATGATAACAAGTTTGGAGCCGCCGTCTGAGAAAACGTTCATCATTGTTTGGTTTCCATTAGAGAGGAGGGGAAGGGAAGGAGGTGGCCAGTGGAGGGGGGAGGGGAAGGGAAGGAGGTGGCCAGGGTAGGGTGGAGGGGGGAGGGGGTGATGATGGTGTGGACAGTGGAGGAGTTGTATATGACAGGCAGCTGATGAGGAAGTATTATCTTAGTGTCTCAGGAGATTCTATTCCAGGTTACATTATTTTGTGCCTCACTGTTTTTATATTATAAGGATTTTTTTATTATTGGTTGTGTCTCAAGAATAAAATGTTTCCCTTTGTTTCTAGATATACAGTATACTGCTCATAAGTTGAAGGAAAACTTTTTGATATATCATGCCTTTCACTCAGAAGTCATAACCACAATAAGAGATAACCTCTGTCTTTATGAGTCAAAATGGATATTGCAACACACAACATCATGGTGATACTATAAATTGTACCTCGTGTATTTCCTCTGAAGAACTGTCATGAGAAGAGATGATATGATGGAAAAGTGATTGTAGTGTGTGTGTGTGTGTGTGTGTGTGTGTGTGTGTGTGTGTGTGTGTGTGTTCGTCACTCTCCTCAACGCTGCTATCATCTTCGTACGTCGTCCTGTTTTTTTACTCCGGATTCTTCAGACTCATTTATTTGACATACACTCATCCTCCGAACGAAAGAACTTGAATGAGTGAGTGTGGTTCTTAGGATGAGTGTTTATATTTGATAGGTGAGGTTTGGTCATTGGTCCACAGTCTCATTCTTTCCAAACTTCATCGTCCTACTCCTCTTTCTTCTTATTCTTCTCTCACTCTCTCTATGAATGTATGTATGTATGTATCTTATTTATCTTTTTTTTATATATGTATACTGCAACTTCATAAGCTTCTTCAGAGACACTATCCTCTATACAGGGTCACGGAGTCTAGAGGCAAGATGTGAATGGAATAAAACAATAAGCTAAGTAAGATAAGGCGAAGGGAAAGAAGGACGGGAAACAGTATGTAACTGGCTGGCTGGCTGGCTGACTGGTTGGCTGGGTGGCTGGCTGGTTGGCTGGGGCTTGTACTATCAGGAAACGATTGGTTGTTGTGCAGGAGTTGGTAGGCAAGGCAACATTGGGACTGAAAACGGAGGGCGGCCAACACGGTAATGGTAGGTCTTCAGGTATGGTAAATACTTCTCAGTACTGTATAATAAACCACTGTACGTGTTGGTTAGGTATATGCTGGTGTGAGATATTGGTGCAGATTAGAGTTCAGATGAAAGATGTAAAGTAGACTTGGATGGTGGAATTACGGGTATTGGTGCAGTAGGTATGCAGGTGTCATATCATCCCTCGCCACTGTGAAACTTCTAGACTATATAATAATTATGAACCTTTTCATTTTTATCATGAAGTTTCATATCTTCATCAGTGTTATTAGTTGGAAGTTAACACGCCTCTAGTACTTTACCAGGTCTATTTTAATTCTCTTCCAATTTGTAACAGCAGGTATATGTGAAGTATAGGCATATAATATTATATAGATGAGATTGGATTATGGATTTGGAGGGCGAGGTGGTAATGGTAGGTAATATGGTACTGTGAGATGGGGAAGGACAGGAATGGCAAGGAGGGGCAAGATGGGGCAGGACAGGGTATAGGAATGGCATGGAGGGGCGGGATGGGGCGAGGCGAGGCTGGATAGAAATGGCAAAGAGGAGCGGGGTGCAGGAGCGGAACAGGGGCAGATTACTATGATCCAACAGAACACGACCCTCGGGCTATTGTCTCGGTTCTCTTTCGTTCTTGCCTCTATTGTTTTCCGCTTACCTAGGTCTGGGGTGGTCCTGGGAGCCAGATGCTAAGGTGGTGCAAAATGTAATGTTGGTGGTGGTGAGGTCTTGATGATGTAGGTGGTGGTTAATCTAGTGGGACCATGCAGGAGTGGGTGGAGTCCTAATGCAGTGGTGATTGTTTTGGTGTGTTTGATGGAGAAGGGGCCTAGTAAAACAGATAAAACAGGTGGTGGTAAGTGCATGCGAGGGAAGAAATATACAGTGACTTATCGGTATGTTGTGTGTATTTTCATCCAGCTGTAAATTAGAGAACAGTTGCATACACATTGTGCAGTCATGAATAACTAAATCCTTAAGATATAATTATGTCAGTTAATGTTTTTGTAAGGCACGTGACACAAGGCGTTCCCTGTAGTGAGCAGCGGAGTGGGAAAGGAAAGGGGGAAAAGGGAAGGAAGAGGTGGGACGGAGAGGGGGATAAGGCAGGGAGAAAGGGATTTGGAAAGTAAGGCTGAATGGAGATGAAGGAAATGGTAATGAGAGGAAAGAAGGGAAGGGTAGAAGAAGCGATGAGAACGGTGATATGTAGTGATGAGGGAAGGAAAGAATGCCATAGACACGAAGGAAAGAGTGATGAAAAGACATGTGGACAGAGGAGGAAGAGGGAGGAGATGGATGAATGAAGGGAGTGAGTGAGTGAGTGAACTGGTGTAGTGGTGGTGGTGTGTGTCTGCTACTGGGCTGAGTATGGTGGTCGTGTCAGCACCCTGGTAGAAAAAAAAAAGTAGGGAGGGTCGTACCTTGGCGTCTGCAATCCCGTTGACAACACAATCACCTTGTCATTCACGCCCAGCAAAAAAAAAAAAAAAAAAAAAAACGGGATTTTTTTTTTGTTAGCCCCCCCTTCTCTCTCCCTCTCTCTCCCTTCCCCCCCCCCCCCCTTTTTTTTCTCCTGGTTTTTTATTTGTCTGTGCGGAGTGAGGGCTTGTGTTGCCTCTGAGAAGTGGTTGCAGGGCCCCTTAACCGCCCCTCAAGTGCCCCCCTCTTCTTTCTTCCTCTGTCTCTCTCTTTCCTTCCTTCCTTCTCCCTCCCTCCCTCTCTCCATGACTGCCTGCCCCGCCCCTGACACGCCTTCATCATGTGGGGTCCGGACGTGTCAGACCTTCTTCCCTGCAGCATCCTTCTCTCGTCCTTCCTTCCTTCCTGCCTTCATTCAGTCTTTATTCATTTATTCATTCATTCTTTCTTTCCTCATCCCTTGGCCATTCGTTTCAGCTCTTGTGTTTTCCCATCACATTTCTCTTCTCGTCTTCCTATTCCGCTTCCTGGCTCTTTCTCTCCTCCCCCCCCCCTCCTCTCCTCCCCTCATCCTTCACGCCTCCTCCGCCTCCTCCTCCATCTCTCTCGGCGTAGCGGTACGTGCTGTTCTGGTGTGAGACTTCATCAGCCTGTCAATTTTTACCTTCCTTGTCTTGAGTTTTTCCTCCTTTCTTACACTCGGGTTTCCTCCTTTTATTTACTGCATTTCCATCATCATTTTGCTCATCTCTCTCCATTTATTTGTATTGTTGTATTTCCATCATTTGTTACGTAATTCACGCATGTCATTTTTTTTTCATTCATTCCAATTCTTTAGATCAGTCTTCGTGTTTCTATGATGATGCGACTATAATAATGATAAAAACAATACTGATAATAATAAAAATACTACTACTACTAATAATAATGATAATAACAATACTACTACTACTACTAATAATAATAATAATAATAATAATAATAATAATAATAAAGTTGTCTCACTCGTCTGTGTTGGCCTTCCTTCCTGCCTCACCTTCGGCTTATACATTCGTGTCTCACCCCCTCCCGCCCTTTGACTTGGCTTCCCTCGGCGGTGGTCCTCCTATGATCTTGTGGCCTACTCCTCCTCTATGCTCTCTGGTTCTCTCATCTTATTCCTCTTTCTTTTCCTTCTCTTTATCCTACTCCACCTCCTTTTCATTTCCTCTGGTATCTCTTTCTTTTCCTTTTCTTCCTCCTACTCCTCATTTTCCTTTGGTATATCTTTCATTCCATATTCTTCCTCCTACTTCTCTTCCCTCTTTCCTTTTTAGTTCTCTCACATTGTTTCTCCATCACTTTTTTTCCTCCTCCTCCTCCTCCTCCTCCTCCTCCTCCTCCTCCTCCTCCTCCTCCTCCTCCCCTCCCTTCCTCCCTTCCTCCCTTCCTCCCATATGTTGCTCCCCTGGTTCTCATACTCCTGAAAATGACCAACTCTTGTAATGAAACCACCTGACTTTCCACCTTCCCCTTCCGTCCCTTCCCCATCCCTCTTATTCCTCTTGTCATCCCCTCATTCTCTCCCATGCACCTTTTCTTCATTTCCTCTCCATCTCCCTTCTCATTCTCACTTCCCTCCCACCCTCCCTTTCGCCTCTTTCCCTTCCCTTCCTACCCTTCTCTTTCCTTTCCTTTCCCTTCTCTTCCTTCCTTCCCTTCCCTTCCCTTCCTTTCCCTTCTCTTCCTTCCTTCCCTTCCCTTCCTTTCCCTTCCTTCATTTCCCTTCCCTCCCTTTCCCTTCCCTCCCTTTCGCTTCCTTCCTTTCCTTTCCCTCCCTTTCCCTTCCCTCCCTTTCCCTTCCTTCCTTTCCTTTCCCTTCCGCTACATTACAGCTTCCCAGGATACAACAGCTCCCCTCTCTTCACCTCCTTCCTCCCCTCCCTCACTCCCTCCCCACCTCGAGTTATTTATGAGTGATTAGCGTCATTTGTGTCATATTGCGAGTTTTTATAACGTGTCTGGAACTTGTTTACGACGGCCATTATCCTCTGCGAATGGTAATGGTGGCGAGGGAGAGAATTAAAGGCGGCCAACACAAAACTACACGGCGTCATCAACTCCTATTAGTACCATTGTTATTATTATTATTATTCAATTTATTCTTCTTTGGATTATTGTGTATTTACCTTTGTTTTTCTTTTGGATTAGTTGCTTTGTGAGTTGCTTCTTATCAATCTCTATAATGTGTCTATCTTGTGACTTATTTTTTCTACCACATTCTTTTCTCTGTTTTAACCTGAGTTCACTGGCCTCTCATTTTCTTCTAGTTTCTAATCTCTCCTCCTTTCCTTCCTTCCTCTTGTTCTTCCTTACAGTATGCTCATTTCCTCCTTTGGACTTGCTCATATTTCTCCCTTCCAGTTTCCCCTCCTCCTCCACCACCACCTTCACCCCACGAATCCCCCCCACCCCACCCCCCCACCCCACTAAGCCCCCGGGAGCTGCCTCACTGCCAGCAACAAAGAATGTGCTGTACACTTCTCAGGCCGCCCAGTTTTTAAGGTAATGTTTATTGTCCCTGCCAGATCTAACGTGGCTCCCATTTACTTCTCGCCACCACCAACCAACCAACCTCTTATAGTAGTTCCGTCGTGTGCTTGCTTCCCTCAGAAGGTGAATGGATGTCAGGGTAGTAGTGGGGTTGTCTGGGAAATGCTGTTGTTGTCAAGGAGATATTGTGAGATTGTCAGGGAATGGATGATGCTGTTACGGAAGTATTGGGGTTCTCAGGGAAGTAGTTGTATGATTATTAAAGAAGTGATATATACAGTATGTGGTGATGATTTTTAAAGATACAAACATTAAACATTTAATATATCCTGAAATGTAAAAACGACGGGGTTGAGGAAATCTAAACACGAGTCCATGGAGGCTGTAAGAGTATGAACTGTGGGAAACCAGGGCTTGAGCTAGTGTGAGCTGGAAGATGGACAGACAGACAGACATACAAGAAGAAGGAATAAGAAGTTGAGCGTGAGGCGGGACAGACGGCACGAGCCCAGAGAAGCGGGTGTGGGTCTTTGTGCTCGTCTCCGCTACGCCCAACACTATTGTCCACATTTTTCTCCCCACCAGGCGGGTTTTTTTTTTCTCATCCAGGCCAATATTTTTTGTGGACCTTCTTCCCAGGTTTTGCCGAACACTGTGAGGGTCTGGCTGGCGGTGTGGGACGATGGCTGGTGTCCTGGGTTGGTAAACATAAAGATCATAGCCAACCTAACCTAACCTAACCTGATGTGTATATGGGTGTCGTAAAACTTCGTCTCCTTGTGTAGTTATCGATCTTATTTATTTTCTTTTAGTAGAATAGGTACAACTGTAACAAATTGAAGAGTACATACACAATACCTCCAGATATATATATATTTTTTTCTGGATACGAGGCGAGGGTTGGTGTGGGTCCCTTACCTGGCCCCGCCCCTCACCCCCTGATCTCTCTATCTCGCTCCCACCATTAATGCGTCTTGGAGGAGGAGGAGGGGCCCGGTAATGGGAGCAGGGACCATCACTATGAGGCAGGAAACCGGCTCACTCAATGAATAGTTGTAAATTAGACGATACGACGTTATGTAGCACAATGTATCGAACTGAAATATTAGTGAAGGTAAAGGTGTTACCGTATAGTGAAGGAGTTACCGTATATTGAAGCAAAGTGGGCACGAATAATAATAATGATAATAATAATAATAATAATAATAATAATAATAATAATAATAATAATAATAATAATAATAGCACAATGTGTGGAAAAAAGATCTACACTGAAAAATTAGTTAAGGTGAAGGATTTACCGTATATTGAAGCAAAGTCTGCACGAAATTTTTTAACCAATAATGATAATTATCATATATAACCATATCAATAATATTTCTGTATGTATGTATGTCAGTTTGTAACACCATTTCCCAGTTCCTTCCGTGTTTCCCCCCACAGTCCACCCTCCCTTCCTTCATTCTTTACATCTTTTTGGATTGTATTATTCTTTTTCCCATGTTTTCCTTCACCAGATTTGCTCCTCTCCTTTCTCCATTCTTTCTCTCATCCCTATACATCCCCAGATTTTCTCTCCGTCTTTTTCAATGTCTCCCCTTTTCCCAGTAACACGCCTCCTTCCATTCCCTCTCCTTCCCCCTATTTTCTTGCTCTTCTCTAGCTTGTATTATTTCTCTCGTTTCCTTCCTTCCTTCCTTTCATCATCATCATCATCATCTTTCTCTCCCCATGCACGGTTTCCTCCACAATCCACCAGGCTATCCCACCCTCTTCTTCAGATCGCCTCCCACCTTCTTCAGATCGCTTCCCTCTTCTTTCAGATCGCCTCCCTTCCTTCAGATCGCCTCCCTCCAAATCGCATCCCTTCTTCAGATCGCCTCCCTCCTCCAGATAGCTTCCCTCTTCCTCCAGATCGCTTCCCTCTTCCTCCAGATCGCCTCTCTCCTTCAGATTGCCTCCCTCTTTCTTCAAATTGCCTCCCTCCTTCAGATCGCTTCCCTCCTTCTGCGTGTCATGGCGATGCTTTATACTGAGCTCTGTGTGTGTGTGTGTGTGTGTGGTGCTGGGAAGATCAATCACACAAGCAAGCACACGGAGATCTGGGAGACTCTGTGTGTGTGTGTGTGTGTGTGTGTGTGTGTGTGTGTGTGTTGGAGCCTTGGAAGGGAGTTGTGGGGAGAGGGATTGGGGGATGTAGGGGTTCAGCTGTGTCTCGACCCATTGTATGCTGAGTCGGTGCCGCTGAGCCAAGGCTGATCCCTGTCTTTGGTGCTGTTATTCCAGGTGACGACAACAACAACCACCACCACTGGCACGACTTTATACTAGACGTGGGATTTTACCTGGGCTACATATAACAGTCACATTCACGTACTTTTATCCCCCCGTTGAGCTATAACGTTATATTAGCCTATACACTCACACACACACACATGCACACACACAAACAAGTCTTTTATATATATTCAACACGGAAACATACACGCAAGTATTTTATGCACACACACGCAAGTCTTTTATGCACATACACACGCAAGTCTTTTATGCATACACACACATGCAAGTTTTTTACACACACACACACACACACACACACACACACACACACACACACACACAGATTCAGCCGCATCCACAAGCGTGAAATTGATGTGCTATGTGTTGCTGGTGCTCGTCTCTGGACTGATCGTAAATCTCTGTGTGTGTGTGTGCGTGTGTTTATCATGAGCTTCCCAGGAGTGACGTGCCGTAAACCCAAACCCAGGCCACCACCCAGAGAAGAACACACACACACACACACACACACACACACACACACACACACTTGAATATTTTCTTTAAGGACCTTGTGATCGTGTATAATATTGGAGACTTCTAACACATTAATCATTATACCCTATCTTCTATTATTATTATTATTATTTTCTCTATCACTCCTTACATGCCTATATAAACATCTTGGTGTCCTATTTAATTTCTCTCTCACGCTTCGCACGCCTACAGTATAAACAGAATGGGTCCTTCTCTTCTATTTTTTATCTATGACTCATTCTTTCTTTATGGCGCATATACCATCATCTCATTTGTATTGTCTTTTTAACTTCTCTGACTTCCGCTATAGTTGCTCTTCAGTTTTCTCATTGTATCGTCAAGTTATATCGTCTATCTCCGCTACCGGCACTAAAGAGTTGTTCGACCATTACATCTCGAGTCTGCTGCATCACCTCACGTCTGTTGTAGTATATGACCCTCATATTGCCCAATTTCTGCTCTATGTTGCCTCTGCCATTCGGTGTATCTCCCGTTATTGTAGCATTTGACAAGCGGGTTCTCCCCCTGTCGTGATGGTGGTGATGGTGAAGTATGGGAGGAAACTGGTGGTAGTGGCGATGTGAGGGTGGTGGATTCTGCTGGTCGTGGTAGTGGTAGTGGTGGTAATGTGAGGGTGGAATCTGTTGGTCGGAATAGTGGTGGTGGTAGTAGTGGTGGTGGTGTGAGGAAAGAGACAGCAACAGATAGGGTGAAATTTACTAAGCTTCACTGCCACACCACCCAGGAAACATCAATGTCGTTACAGGACCCTAGCTTAAATTAATGTGAACTTGTAGTATCACACACAACTTTGTTTAAAACCATATAAATATAGGTTTGTGTTTACGAAGTGTAAAATAAGGGCCGTCATCCGTGTGTGCAAGTGGTGGTGGTGGTGTGTATTTGTGTGGGGTCAGAAGGAGAGGGGGCGTGGTTGGAATCCAGGGGTAATTGCGTGCAGGAGGCGACAGTGGGGAGGTGAATGAGCGGCCGTTGCTAGGCTCCCATGAACTCCCTCCCGCCCCCTCCATCCTGCCTGTCTGTCTGCCTGTCTGCCTTTCCTCTCACACCACACCACTCTCTCACAACCCTGCACCTCACTTTACTCTTGCACTGTGCTGTTTTACACTTAATACCCGCGTGCCACACTATGTTTTCACAATCCTTCACCTCCCTATACTCTCGCCTCACTGCTCTCTCCTCTTCTCACGTTCCTGCACCGGCTTTACTCCCACCATACTGTTACACACATATATCTTCACACTGTTCTCACAATCTTCCATCACACTATATTTTCTCACCACTGCTGTCATATTTCTCTATCACACTACTCTCCCACGACTCTAAATCTCTTACATTTTACCTCCTCCACAGTGCTATTTCACACCTCTCCTATGCTACACTACTCTCCCATACTAGACCACCTCATCACCACCACCTCTAGACTTGTTCACCACACTGCTGGCTCACCTTAACATCCTCCCACACTACACCAAAGTATTCTCCGTCATCTTCATCATCATCATCATTACCATCATATACAACTCTCATTCCACTACCCCCTAACTACAGTCTCACACAGCACAAACACTATAAAATAGGCTACATTGTCCTGTTGTCCTACCTGGCTCTACATTTCTTTTCGTTTAAACACACACACACACAAACACTTCCAAACCTTAGTTATACTTCCCATTGCACTACAAACCCCTACCTACACTAATCTACACCCCCTTGAGCCGCCCCCTACCTACCCCTTCCACGCAGCACACAACCCATATATATGCCTGAGAGAGAGATGAACTGCGAGGCGATACCAACGAGAAGCCCCACCATATTTACGACTCCACGTGACTCACTCCATCCCAGATTATTGGACACTTTATTGCCGTTTTATCAGAGGGGCACATTGCCGGCTCTTTTGGAAGGTGTCACGGGCGGTTGGATGGGTTACACTCGCCTTTGGGTGGGAGTCACGGGTGGTTGACTTGGGTTGGGGTTTTTGGATGAGCTGGATGGATGAGGGAGAGATGTGTGTATATTAATGTGTGTGTATTAATGTGTGTATGTTCATCATTGTCCACAAGGTTATACATGTACTGACCCATACAGGAGGGAGTCAATATGTGTTGTGTACGTGGGTGTTTTTATATTGTGGTACGGGAAGCCTGACAAATAAATCTTTGTACAGGGATGCATCGTTGTTATAATTGGAATAGTATGGTTATTTTTCCCGATAAATAAATATGTGCGTGTGTGTGTTGCGCGTGTGCTTGCTTGTAGGCGTGGAAAATATGTGCCTACTACAACAACACTTGACCATTTCCAAGCACCTACTACTCGTACACCCTCGCCTGCTGTTCAGTAAAAGTGGAAAAGGGTTAGACAGTCATACCTAGTACATGTTTATACGTGTGTTTGTGTAAAGGCATTGTTGGAAGTGAATTTACGACGGCATGTGCGGGCGGCTGGTGAATGTAAGTGTACGACTGACTGTGTTGGGTAAGTGATGGATGGAATAGCCACCATCTCCACGGCACCCCAATATTGAGGCGGCAAGTCTTGTGGTTCGTGACCTTTTCAAACATGTCCCCATCCGTCTTGGCCCCTTCGCTCCCGTCTTTGAGAACTTAACAAGGTATGTACATCAACTGGCAGCACCACAAAACCGTTCACCTCTCCTCGATGCTACAAAAGTAAATATTTAGAAAATACTGTTATACGCGCTAGGAAAATACTGTATAATGCATCTGATATAAGTGATATAAGATGTAAGTGACGATAGTTTAATAAGAAGCTTATTGTTTGCCAGTTGTTTGTCTTTTCGAACATAGTTCTAAATTAACTGAGAGGAAGTAAAAAGTTGAAAATCTTACACATCGTTCATTTGCAAGAAACTGTAATTGTAGTTTTTGTGTTTTGTGTGTGACTGGATGAGGAGGTCCTCGGTTTATCTGTCCTGGTATTTTACGGTCCATTTCCGAGTCAAGAGGGTGGCGGGAATAGATAAATTAGTGGTGAATGTGGGCCATTAGCGGTGTAAGTGACGAGGGGCACGTGGGATGGTATCGGTCCCTCAGGCTAGAGAGGGACACGTTTAGGGGTCGCACTCCAGGAAGGGATATATGGGTGAAGGTGAAGTGGGTATGTAAAGCAGTGTTGGGACCTGCATGTTGTTGAACAGGGCGACGTGTGGGGTTATTGGAATCCAGGTTGTGGCATGTGAGTAAGAGATGAGGTTCAATATGGAATGCGAGAGAAATATATAGGTAAGTATCCGTGTATGTTGTTGACACCAGGGGGAGATATGAGGCATGTGGGTGAGTAGTGAGGAATTTGAGACAGACGCGTGCTTATAGGCAAGGACTGAGGGTGTGTGTGTGGGTGTTGTTTGTGTATACTGGTTGATATTGGAGAGTAAGGGTTGTTGTAATGCCTGAACATTCAATTGCTCTTAGGTTGGTGAAGTATCAGGGACGTGTGTTAGTGATCAAGGAAAAATAGTATTTGAAACATTTGATTGCGAGTTAAAATTATTGGCCATAGATTTCAGCATGTGTGGAAGGCTATGTGAAGTAGTAAATAATCATATAGGTAGAGGGAGAATTGGACATTACGAAATTCTTTAGTGTTAGGATTTTCTGAATATAGTGGAAACATAATCTCTCAGTTGTATGTGCAATTAGTGAGAAGGATTTTGTGGATAAGGAAAGTAAAATGACGTGTGGTAAGATGAGAGCCGCGTGGGAGGCAAGAGGGTATTTATGTGTACCAGGGTATGAAGAAGGGCACGTCACCTTCCTTCCTTCCTGCCCTACCCACCCTCAGTAACATGCCCCTCTTATGCCACCCTCACGTTCTCACGACCCTCTCTCTCACACACACCCTGCCTCCCACGCGCCCACCACCACTCATATGCCACTTACAACCTCCCAGACACCCACCATCCACGCGCCACCTACCTACAAACACTCACCACCACCAACACCAACACCACCCACGTAACCTTCAATTTTCTTATCTTTCCAATCTACGAGTATATACAAATGTCAAACTCGTAATCCAAACATTATTCTTGTATATCACAGTGACGCATCTCTACCACCGTACGTCATCAGCTCGGGTGCGTTTATAGTTTATAGTCTAGAGTTAACGTGTTTTTAGTGGGGTTAGCATTTGTTGTGCCCTCTCTAGTTTACTTTTGTAGTTCATGTACTGTTTGTTATCCATTACGTCGAAAAATTTGTGTGGGTTTTCCAGCTCCTGTAACGTTAGTCATCTCCCACACCTCGATTCGTCACTCCTTACCCAATTTTCTCTTGGTATTCATCCTCGCCAATTTATTCTTAGATTCACACTCCTCTCAGCACCCAGTGTCTGTCGCCCACACCCACCACGTCACAAAGTCCCATTCCCCACACCCACCTCCTGAGTCATTCTCCTTATATACTATCACACAAACACCTATAATCCACACTACCTATACCCACTACAACCTAGAATCACACCACCTACACCCACACCCACACCCACACCCCGTCGAGTTGGGCCTCTCATTTCAAAACCTTCCCTCCCTGGGGTTTATGGAAGGGAAGGGAAGGGGGGCGTTCGGTACCAAAGTCCCCATCCATTCATTCTTCAGGAAAAAGGACACGTTTCTCCCCCTCATTTGTGTCCGGGGCGGGCCAGTGTCGCGGGCCACATTTGTCCAGATAATTGGCCACTCAGCTGCCACAAATTTCAATCCCCAGGCGAAAATAGAGGGACAATGTGAATGGGTTCCTCTGGAGACCCCGTGATTGCCGAGCTGTTTGTGTCCGTCCTGAAGAATGAGCTCTGGTGGATTTTTACGAGTGTATAGGTAACGTAGCTTTATACTGTATAGGTCCAGTTGGGTCCCTTTACTCTACTGTTTACGACTTGTGTGTATAGAGTGAGTTAAGGACCAACAGGAGAATAATACAGTACTGAAGGTGTATATAGGGTGATATTATGGATTTTCTATTGTTTACTTGGCTGGGTACTCGAGTGTTTAGTATTATTGGGTGATTGCTGTGAATGTGTGTGTGTGTGTGTGTGTGTGTATATATATATATATATATATATATATATATATATATATATATATATATATATATATATATATATATATATATATATACATACTAGTGGGTGTGTGCATTGGCAGGAAAATATGCGCAGATTAATGATGCTTGCACTTGACACCAGCGTTTGTGTGCTTTGTGTATTAATAGAGTTTTGCTCATCGCTTTGAATGGTCCTTGTATTAAGTTTGACAGACAGAAGTATCAACGTTAGGTCATGTTATATACTCGTACGGTACACTATCAATTGTACAGTCGTGGTCAAAAATAATCATACATATAGGGGTCACTCGCATATGAGTTTAACAACTTCCCTCTGTTCCTTTGGTGATAAACTTTATAATAAATTGGTTAAGTACCATCATTTAAGATACTACAAGCAGCCTCGCACTACATAAATCAATACCATCATATGTGAACGTGAAAACATTAGACAGAAAATCGTTTGAAATACCCATATGTGAATTTTTATTGACCACAACTGGACACACGCAAGTCCTTCGGGTGTGACTAGAAATGTGGCTGTAGGGATTTTAGAATACGAATTATGTCTTGTAGTATTTCATAGCCTTTATATGTATTGGTTTAAGGGACATTCAGAAGACCCTTTGTATGTCGTCTGACCCATTATAGTATTCAACTCTCCCATCCCTTTACACCATAATTTATATAGTTTCTCACACTTTTCAAATCTCCTTCCGGTTCCTCTTCCCTCCAAAGTATTAATACGTGTTTCTTATTACCATTTCTCACATTAATTTCTATTTCTTTTTGACACTTATTCCTTATATCCCATTTTCTGTTTTTGTTCTAATATCCAACATTTCACTTTTTTTTTTTTTCCTGTTTAACTGTTTCTTCCCTTTGGCCATCTGTCCCTTTTTCTGCACAACCCTTCTCTTTCTTTGGCATATTGCTCTTCGTTCCTTGTTACTTTAATACTTTAATTCCCTCTCCCATTCCTAATAGCCTTTAATCTCAAATGTCCTCATCCCTTCCTTATATATTCTTCTTAGGGTTATTATGTATTCAAAATTCACTTCTCTCCCCATATCAGAACCTTTCCCTATTGTTACTGTTTTATATTCTTACATCTGACTGTCACTTCTCATCCAGTTTCTCTCAACCCTCACCACCATTTGCTTCCCCTGCACCATCTCGTGTAATGATCCAATCTTTTCCATTCGCCCCTCTCAAGCCCTGACTTCCCCTCTCTCTCCCAGCGTCCCTCATGCATACATACCAGGCCACTCACTCACTCACTCACTCACCACCATCTACATCAGCATCGAGCCTCTCCTCTCTCTTCCTGCATCCTGTATCTCTTATTCTCACAGCCAGCTCTCATATTTTCACAACCAGGCTCTCCTTTCCTCATTTCACAGCTAGAATTTCCTATTTTCACAGGCAACTTCTCACGGTCTCGCAACCAACCAACCAACCAATCTCTCCACGTCTCATAACCATGCAGCATCTATTCTCACATCCACCGTCTCCTGTTCTCTCAACCATTTCCTATTCTCACAACCAGCCTTTTCTCTCCACTCTCATAACCTTCCTCTTCCCTTTTCCCACAGCCAGTCTTCCTTCTCCCCATCTTGCCACTTCTTCCGATAGCTCCTCTCCAAGACCAGATCACTCACTACTCTTTCCACACCCCTGTTACATTCCCTCCCTATAGCTACCCTTTCCCTTTACCCTAATATGTCTGTGATCTTTTTCTTCATGAGTTATTGTCCACATTATCCCTCCTTTCTTCTTGTCGACTGTTTGCTTTCATTGTAGCCCTCTCCTGTTACCGTACGTTTCACTCAATTCCTGTTTCCTCCACTGCAGTTCCCATGGTTCCGGTTTTGTTACCATGCTGCTCTCGAGGTTCCAATTCTATCACCTGCAAATTCCCAGACCTTCCTGTTTGGACAGTTTACAGCACTCTATGTTCCTCTTTCATAGTTTGTTGTTACCTGTATGTATATTCTGTAAAAACTCTCAGTTGTTTTTGGAACTCTCACTTTCTTTCATAATGTTCTTGTTTCATCTTCCTCTATACTTTCTTCACGGTTCGTTTGTTCAAGTCTGTCTGTAGGTTCTCATATCCAGGGAGTCTTGTAGTATACTTGGATAACATCTCTGTATTAAAATCAGATGAGCTGCATAGAGATTGAATGACCACAGTTTTACATCTCTATCTATAGCGTTCTTTCACATCTTTTCCCTTTCATTATTTTACATCTGCATCTCTCTTTCCGTATAACCCTCTCCATCTCCAGCTGCTCACACTCGTTCCTTCTCCACTCTCCCTCCTCTCCTATATTATACAGTACACACACACGGACAGACTTCTTCCTCTCCCTCCCCCTTTCCCTTCCCCTTCCCCTTCCACCCAACCACCACCCTGCCGCCTGTCCATACACACTCTAAGATTTACGCAGGTTCCTTAAACCCACGTGAGAGTGTGAGCGGCGCCGGGCTATTCTTCCCCGTCGCTGGCCAGGAAAACCTTACGGACCTGAAAATACGGTTCTGTTGTCGAGTTCGGTTCCAGATTTATTCGGTCCCCACACTCATCACCAGAGGAGAGGGGGGGCTGCGGCAATTCATACATACATGAGTACAGAGGTAAAGTAAATAGGAGAATCCCTCTTGGCATGTAACAAAATGGTTCTGATACAAATTGAAGTATAGAATATATAAAAAAAATTTTGAAAGACTCACTAATAATAAATTTTCTTCTTTGAAAGATTCACTAATAATAAACTTTCTTCTGTCTAGCTTCATAGCCTACAGTGAACGACGTTATAGTCTAGTATAGCCTGCTTTTTTGTTCAACACCTATTGTATTTATTGCCTGTGTCATCGTAATTTGTGTTATTTTCTGCGCAAATTCGTAACGATACTGTTCTGTGCGAGTGTAGATATATAAGTTTAGGTGCATTGTCAGTAATTATTACTATGAGTTCACTAGACTAAATTTCATGGTTCGTGTATAGAGAGAAGAAGAGTATGTACCGGGTAAGGGAATCGAACTTTGTGGTCAGTTTGGAGTCAATGTAGGCCTCCAAATTCAGCTATAAAACACACAACTTGTATAATTCCATATGAAGGGGTTCTGTTTCCTGGCATAGTTTGGAGAAATCAGTAGCCTGCCGATATCCCATAATAGGTTACTCCATTTAAACTATATAATTATACTCGAATCTATATCTCTTTATCACATGTAAACAACGGGGCCATTCTGGTGCTGTGTGTCGTGCCAATGTTTATATAATAAGTATGAGTCTGTGATAAAGATGGTGACTGAAAATTAATAGTGAGTCACAAGGGGAGTCACCCACCCACTCACTCACTCACTCACTCACTATTATCCCATTCTCTCTAATATATGGGTTATGTGTCGTCAGGTTTTATGGGTAGTCTAGCCTGGTAAATGTCAGAGTACTGTGTTGTTTATTCTCCATTATATACAGTCAGGTACAAAAGGTTGGCTATTAAGATATTCCTTCCTATAGTCCTGTGCTTTGATGATAACAGAAATGAAGTGTAAAACGATGAAAGGAAAAAATGAATACAAATCTCTCTCTCTCTCTCTTTCTCTCTTTCTCTTTCTCTTTTTCTCTCTTTCTCTTTCTCTTTCTCTCTCTTTCTCTTTCTCTCTCTCTGTCTCTTTCTCTCTCTCTCTCTCTTTCTCTCTCTCAGATTTACAGTTTCTATGTGTGTATGTTGGTGAGTGTATGGCTATATGTGTATAGTGTTATTAATTCAACACCATAATTCCATACCATACTACACAATGATAATAAATGTAGTTTTGTCCTTGTTCAGTGCTGGTATGGAGCTCTTCCATTTTAATTAAGTTCCTATTATTATTATTTTGATACAACACCACCAGAGTCATTAAGTAATAAAATACTATAATTTTACTATACTATAAAGAGTATTATTACATATGGCAATGACTGTTGACGTTATGTTAGAGAATATCACCAATAATTCTCCATAATGATAAGTGTTGTTGTAGAGTCTGGTGTCCATATCGTAACGTGAAACCATTATCTCTCTCTGACGTCATTGTTGCAGCGTTATCTGTCCTGTCTTATTGGTGGTGGATATATATTATGTAGGTCAGTCATTGGGATGTTGGTGATTTATTGGTGCTTGTTCGTGTATGTGTTTGCGTGTTATTTAAGGGATGTTAGTAAGGGGTCTTGGTGTGTGTGTGTGTGTGTGTGTGTGTTATGCAAGGGAGGTCCGTAGAGGGTGACACATCAGGTGGTATCGGGTGACCTGGCCTGAGAGTATAGTGTTACTTGCCACAGTCACACATAATCATTGTCCACACCACAACACAACCTTTGTTTATTCTACCTTAGTACGGTAAATTTTCATGTTATGGAAGTGACGAGTTTAGGTTATAGTTCAGGTCAAGTTAGGTTAGGTTGGACAAAAATTAGGCTATGTTCGGTGAATAATGGTTATGATTGTAGGATGGCCAGTGGTTGATTGTGAGGGGTATGGAGTTTGGTTTAGGGTGATGATAGTGTGTGGTTGAGTAATGGTGTGAGGTACAGCCCCAGGAGGCGGGTGGGTGGGAGGGATCAAAGGTGATGCTTGTGGTGAAGGTGGTGGTTTAGCCGGTTTTGGCAATGGTTTGTGGCCACGGGGGAGGAGACACGCTCGTCGGATTTGTGGCCGAGTTTTCCAGGCGGCCTAATGCTAGGGTGCCTGGCCAGGTCTTTTAGTGCCAAGGAGAGGTTGAAGATGCCAGGTTGAAGTTGAAGTTGGCAAAATAATATAGTTGCTGCTAAGTTGAGGTTGCCAGGTTGATTATTGAAAAGTTGAATGAGGGTTGCTAACTTAGAGGAAAGAGGCTGGCCGATTGAAGTTACAAGATTGACGTTACAAGTTGGATTATAACAATAGAAAGGATGGCTTATAACAATTGAAAGGATGTGACAGGGTCGTGTGGGAGCCCGAATATGTCGACCCTGGATGCATCAACATACATGTCTGGTGATGTTGATTGACGGGTGTGGTGCAGAGACAATGTTGAAACTAAATGCAGATTGGGTTTAGTACTGAAACACACTGACTCGGTAATCATATGCCATGACCTCATCAATGACAGGGTTCAGGAATCACTGAATCCTGGTAAATGGTTGTTTGGGTCAACGTATGAGAATTGTTAGAAGATGAGGTGCAAAACAGAACTGTAGGGAACTAACTGTACTGTAAGTACGTGGGGTTTTGAAGATTGTTTATATGTATATGTGTGTGTGGACTGAGGAGTATATGTATATGTGTGTGGGTGGACTGAGGAGTATATGTATGTGTGTGTGGATGGACTGAGGAGGGGGGGTAGAATATGTGTGGTGAACCAGAATTGGGTTCTAGGCCGCCGTCACCCCTTTGTGTCCCGACAGGTCTCTGGGTCCTGTCTGGGTTTTTAGCGGCCACAAGCTGCGTCGCCTCAATGGTGTGCCGGACGCTGCTGGGCCCCGGGGCTTTGTTGACGCCGCCCATTGGTTGTGGGAGTAGGAAGGGGGTGGGAGGCAAGGATGGAGGGGGGGAGGGTAGGGGGAAGGGAGGGTTTGCACTGTGATGTGTTGGAATGGTGGTGGTGGTGAGAGACTTTTAGAGAAAGTTAAGTGTAGAAGAGTTGTTGGTGAAATGCAGATTAGCTGGATGTCAAGAGTTGTGTAAATGACAACGGTACAGTACATGATTTCTTCTCAAACCCTTCGTGACAATTAAAATATTCAACTACATATAACATTCCACTTTGTCCGAATTTTGTGCAAATCACTGAAGCATGAACAACTTCACTGGACTTCTTTGTTTCCGCTCGAGACTAGAAAATGCTTGAATTTCAAGGGAACGTTAACAACAGGAACCGCAACTGACTGCTTCACTTTAGGAGTTAGAAACGGTACCAGTGTTTGGAAGATTTTTTATTATAAGATGGCATTGAAACATTTCTACCTTAATTTGCTTTATGAACCAACGCGTTAGTAATTGCCAATTCGGCAAGAAAGTCTCTTGAGAAATTATGCGAAGAGACAAAATCACAAAGATAATTTTGAAATAATAACAAAGAAGCATTAAACACTTGAAATATTTGCCCATTTTGTCATAAAGTATGCGCAGTATCGTCCAATTGTTCTTTAAAAAGTGAGCAAGTTTTTAGACATATAGGCTAATGCGAAAGACAAACACTGACATGTGTAGCTGTTGTCGCATTCTTCTCACATTGGGACCTAAGTGACTTCAAGTGCTTTACCACACACACACACTCATTTAAAGTCTAATTACCTTCACTTTATATCCCCATATCCTCGTTCTCTACCCCTCCCTCCTCTTCATTCAAACTTCCATACTCTTTATTCATACACCATCCCCATCTTGTATATACACACACACACGGTGACACACACACACACACAAAACCCTATAGCCTCTTGTACACAAACTTCCACATATTACATTCGTACGTCTGAATTGCTTTTCCCTGAAAGTGGGACTGCGAGGGTGAAAGGGAAACACGAGAGGGTCAGTTAGCATAAAGGGCCGCGGTGCCTCAGACCCCGCCGCTACTCACTGCAGTGTGGGGAAGCTGTCGAGTCTAGGAAGGGTACAGTTTATTGGAAGGAGATGGATTTTTTTTCTTTAATGTATTTGTGCCTTGTGTGTGTTAATGACTGTAGGTCGTAAATTTTGTGTAGTATGTTCATGTTTCTTGTAGTATATTTGTGTACATATGAAAGTGTGTGTGTGTGTATGTGTGTGATAGCTTGGTGTAAATATGGTTTAAATATGACCCCGAGGAAAGATAACAAAGGACGAAAGAAATGATGTGATGTACCAGATAGCCCCATATTATTAACAAGGACATTGAGATAAAGAATAACAAGGCCACACACACTGGTCAATCACTATCTGCTTCACGGTAAACCAACCATATTATGTTATCACTCTTATACCTGCTAACCTCACCCACATATATAATTATTTGGGTAAACAACAGACACTTGTATGAGGTTGACTGCAATCCCCTGAACACGAGAGGGTGAAATAGTATGTACAGTTGCAGGCACATGAAACAGAACAGACACACTTCAAACGGGCCCCTTATCAAGCACACATCTGGACCGTGTGTTCAGTGAAGGTCCCCGTTTTGTGTATGTCTGTTTTGTGTATGTCTGTTTAGTATATGTCTGTTTTGTGTATGTCTGTTTTGTGTATGTCTGTTTCGTGTATGTCTGTTTTGTGTATGTCTGTTTTGTGTATGACAGTTTTGCGTATGTCTGTTTCGTGTCTTCGCAACTGTACATAACTCTCACAACCTAATGACACTCTTAAGAAGGATCTAGGAAAAGGAGAGACGACAGTATCAAGTTATAATTTATCGTTATTCAGGAAAGGGTTACAATACGAGTGAGATATGTTTAGGCATCTACACACATTGAGTCTTATTGAAATATATTTACACAGCTGACACTAACACAAGTCTCAAATTTACAAGCATGCACCCACACATAGACCTTGAGTGTATAATATATACAAGAGTACACCTCAGGGCCACACTAACACAGGCACTCGTGTATGAATACTATCACACTAAAATGTTTATACACACACATCAATCAGCTTGACACTATCATATGAATACAGAGCAAGTGCACCTTATGGTCACACACGTACTCCACTCACGCACATACAGAGAAGCATACATACATACACACAATATATACGAGTTATTATACGCCCACATACAGGCACATAGAATACTGCAACAGCAACAACACCAAATAATAATAATAATACAAAAAAAAATAATAATAATAAGTGACATACGAATATAACACACTGTGGCATGTAAGCGTCAACTAGCAAGGTCACAAAAAGCACACGCAGAAGAAAGTATGCAGGCGTCAGCACACACACACACACACACTCACTGGCATGGTAAAGAGATTAGTAGCTGACGTTGCCGGTTTTGTAAGGCTGCTGTCTTGCCCTTTCCTTAGCATTTATCCCACCAGCTTGAAACGTCTCGTGAATGTGGTGGTGGAGCGTTGGGTCTGGTGGTGGAATGTACTGTGTGTGTGTGTGTGTTTGTGTGTGTGTGCTTGTGTGTGTGTGTGTGTGTGTGTGTTTGTGTGTGTGTGTGTTTGTGTGTGTGTGTGTGTTTCTGTGTGTGTGTGTGTTTGTTTGTTTGTTTGTTTGTTTGTTTGTGTGTTTGTGTGTGTGTAAAATAGTTGCAAAAATGTTTATACAGCATATCGTATTCATCGTTATCAAAGCACATTGATTATATAATGTGTACGGATGTATTTGTGTGTATGTGACAATAGAGTTCAACTGTAAACATGAATATCAGTGTTGGAAGGAATGTCTGGGTCAGCATCATCAAGTCTTTCAAAATTCAGTAGAGTTATAACAGTAGAAATTACAGTACAGTGGAATGCCTGCTGGGTGCCATGAATTCTGATCACCCCCACCATCACACCTTAATTAAAGGACCCTGTGATGTAGTCAGAAAATTGGAGATAAACGAGTCCTTCAAATATTGCCACGAAGTACCACCTATATGGAAGGAGCTTGTTTCATGGCATGGTAAGGAGGAATCAGAAGCCTCCAATATCTATATACACGATCACTGGGTCCTAAAGTGATAGGAAGGGTGAGGAGTGTTGTTATGGTGGGTAGGCAGGTGTTGGTGTCCCGGGAATGTTGTGTGGAATGTGATGGGTAAAGGGTATGTGTGTCTGACTTTAAAAGGTAATGGTTTGGTCAGACTCCCGGTGTTAACTGTAGTGATGCCGTGTATTGAACAAACAAACAAACAATTAGTAATAGAGTATATGAAAGAAAATATTTTACTAGAAAATAATATAGATACCTCCTACGTATGATTTATATTGAGTAAATTAAGTATTACTGTAAAGCAATAGGATGCAAAGTAGGCCATTGTGAAAGTTGCCAAATTTATGCTACAAAAATAGCGCATTGGTTGTAGTATAGTGCCAAATACGAGATATTGTTCAAAACCCTTTGAATATCGTTCATATCGCACTAGACACTATCACAGTACATTTATCCCAAATAACTAAAACTTTTGGAATAAGCTGCTAACTATTGAATACACAAATATCAGTAAACCAGATAAGGTCCCGCCATCTTGGAACTATCCTTCCCCACTCACTTTTCTTTTACTGTGTGTCGCATTCAGACGTACTTTTCTGAGCTCCTCAAAAGTACTTGAATTGGTAAGTACACACAGTGTTGGGTCGCCAGGTTTTTCCTTTTCTTTTTGTGTTTAGTTTTGTTTGTTTTTAAATTGCTTGCGTTACTTACTCTCTAGTGCCTTTAGAGACTTAGTGATATGTTTAGCCTTGTATTATTAAAGTAGGCTTGTTTAGTATGTGTGAGTAGTCTTTCCTTTGGTTCGACTACTAGTGTTTTTTGTTTTTGTTTTAATGGGTCCTTCCTTTGGTTCGACTCATTTTTAGGTAGTGTTGTTTTTAAGGTTATTACAACTTACTTTGTTCTCTTTCGCTAGGGAATTATTTTCTGTTGTTCGGACCTCACTCAGCTGGCCAGATTATCTGGTAGCCTGTTGTTCCAGACCTCAGTTGTGATAACTCCAACACTATCTTTTCTTTCTTGCCTGGCGGCTCGTGTCTTTGTTGTTATTTGTTTTTGGGGTGTTAACTAAGGGTGATTTTTCGTTCGCAGAATTTTGTCTGTGCGATTCAAGAGTGTAGGTCACGAATCTCGGCTGACGGCCACTTTTTGTGTACCTTGCATTCTACATGTTATTCATCCTTAGGTTTCACCCTTTATCTTGCACCTTTTGCAGAGGAAGTGTGGGCCTTACCGGCTTCCTCACGGTCCAAGTGTCCGTTTCTTTTTAAATTAGGGAAAGTTTGGACAAGGGAAAGAAAGTGGGCTGCTGCCATGAATCGGCCCTTTTCCTGGGTCGATTCTTCATCAGCTTTTTCTTTGGGCCTTACGTAAGCTTCTTCTTCTTCCGTTCCCAGGCTTTCAGCCCCGGTTACGGGGCAAGAAAAGGCTTTTGTTACGATTCCTTCAAAATCTGGTACTTCGGCTCGTATTCCCTCCTCGTTTTCACGAGCTAGGGTGAGGTCGTCCCTTGGTAGGACAGACCGAGGGTCGGGGAGAGTTATCTCTCCCTCTTTCCAAGAGAAGGGTTTTTCTCCCTTAGATAACTTATCTGCTCCTGGGCAAGGCCTCGGGGGGATCGTTATCAGACCGCACCTCCCCCTCCCAGCCCAGATGGGTTTCGGGTGGGGGTGGTGGCGGCTGAGGTGCATAGACAGGGAGGTTAGATGACTGTACTGCACCCGGGCATGGCCTCGGTGCAGGTTATCAACATGCCTCTCCTCCCCCAACCAACCCAGTTGGGTTTCGACCCTTCCCGGGGGGGGGGGGGGGAGTTAGACAACATACTTGCACATTAACATAACTGCACCTGGGCTTGGCCTCGGTGCTAGTTGTCAACCTTCCGCTCCTCTCCCCATCCTACCCTGCTGGGGGTAGGGTGGGGGTGGTGACGGTTGAGATGCATAAGGAGTACTTTCTTACCCTCCTTCCCGGGGGGTGAGGTACCTACCTTAGACAACATAACTGCACCCGGGCATAGCCTCAGTGCTAGTTGTCAACCTTCCGCTCCCCTCCCATCCTACCCTGACGGGTGTAGGGTGGGGGTGGTGATGGTTGAGATATATGGTCGAGGAGTAGGGAGTGCTATCTTGCCCTCCTTCCCGGGGGGAGGGGGGAGGTTGAGGTACCTCCCTCAGACGTCTTAACTGCACCTGGGCCTAGCCTTGGTGTGGGTTGTCAACCTTCCTCTCCTCTCCCATCCTACCCTGACGGGTGTAGGGTGGGGGTGATGAGGGCTGTAAGCATAGTTAAAGCGTAGGGAGCGCTATTTTACCCTCCTTCCCAGGGGGTGAGGTACCTCCCTCAGTCAACTTAACTGCCCCAGAGAATTCCTTCGGTGCAGGTTGTCGGCCTTCCACTCCTCCCCCATACAGCCCTGATAGGTTTAGGGTGGGGGTAGTGACAGCTGAGGTGCTTATACAAAGGGAGGGTCACACCCCCTCCCCTTTCTCACACCTTCCGGATCATTATCAGTGAGCCTTCGGCCCATCTGATATCTAATTCTGTGGACCTGGCCTATGATAACCAGAGGATTATATTACATTGTACTGGGTTCCTCTCCCTTCTTCCTATTCTGCTTTTCGCTAGAATGGGAAAATGGTGGCCTTAGTTTCTGATCTGAATAACTCAGCTAGTTTTATTCAAGATGATAACATTTTGTTAGGCAAGTGACTTTGGAGGATGGATCAGTTAGTTTTCTTTGGAAAACTAGTCCTGTGATCCCAGGGCCTATACACACTCCCTATGTCAGTCTACAGACTACAGTTGAAACGATGTCAGTCTGTTTTCGACGACCTCAACTCCGCCCAGCTGAAGGGGTTGAAATATTTCCCTTCCATAGTCGCCTGGCAGCTGTGTTCCCAAGAGGGATGCCCTGCTTACTGATGGTGTAGAGGCTTTGTTTTCTAGCTCATCAGCCGTTTCTAGGGCTATAGAGGGCAAGACGAGCCAATGAGTGATGGGTCAGTCTTACCCCATTTGTTACACCCTTTTAACCAACCATAGCCTCTGGCTGTTGTGGCTGGAGTAGTCGGTGCTACTTCACTTCCCCATCCAACTGGCTCAAACAGATGGCAGGTTGACGAGGACGGAAGCGGCTGCCAGGATGCACTGGGTACCCACTGTGTCTGGGTCAACTTTCCTTACACACGTTGGGTGCCTTTATCAAAAGATTAACGGGTCATTTTGATACCCTTCCATGAGACTTTCTGGTTGGTACCTATGTTTGTGTGTGACCTCACACTGGATAGTCTAACGGTCCCTCTGACCGTTAATCTGACCATTTGGTCTTGACATTCCCTTTTCCCTTTTGTAGGGATATTGTCAAAGATGGGGGTGGGGCGACCGAGGGTCTGGCAGGGGCGGTGCCGTCAGTCCTACCGAACGCCATTTTCTCCTGGCTGGAGGTACACGTGGCGGTGAGGTAGGACTGTGTCATGGAACAGCACCAATATGTTCAACATTCCTTAATTGTTACTGACTTAATAGCACCGCATGCGTATGATAGCACACAAATGAAGTGCTTGCATACCTGCCCCAAATTGACGTCTGCACCTCCGGCCCGTATACCTCGTGTTCTCAGGGTTGCCAGACACCCGAGGGCCCAGGTGCGACGTCCTCAAACCCCTGTTTTCACTCCTCTATACCGTGGGTCTTCCCAACGGTCCTTTCGTGATAGAGACCGTTTCAGTCTCAAGGAGGAGTTAGGACATCAACCTAGCCCAACCCCGAGTAGCAGACCGTATTTGTCCGTCCCTGGGCGACCTATGCGGTTGGGCCATGCTTGGCCACAATCGGGGTGGGTTGCTAGGGTTGTTACTAATGGCCTATCCTGGCCATGGCTCAAAAAACCAGTAATATCTTCTCTTACATTTTGAAGTTTTTTCGGCCTCTCGTTAGCACCGAGAGTTTTAACGAAGGTGGTTTCTTCACATCTGGCAGGACTAGGGGTAGCCACCTTAATGTATCTAGACGTTTGGTTAATCCTTACTCGTTCACGGGAACAATTAATTGTCAACTTCGAGATAACGTTAAGAGTGCTAAAAGAAATGGGTTTCTTTTTTACTTTCCCAAGTCTTGCCTAGTTCCAACTCAGACCATTCTTGGCTAGGGGTGCTATGGCACACGGGAAATCTATTATGGGCACTGTCTCCAGTCAATGCTTTTCGTACCATAAGTCAGGTACGAAGAGTATTACAGTCATAGACATTCACCAGGAGACAGTCGGAAGCACCGTTGGGATCCTTCAATTTTGCGGCTCCAGTGGTGCCTTTAGGAAGGCTACGTCACCGTCGGTTGACCCTAGTTCAACATGTCGGTCCCTATCCTCCTCGAGATTTACCTCTCATGTTTCTATGTGTTCCTGCATCTCCGGAATATGTCCATTCTCTTCAAGATGGACAACTCCACAGCGGTGATGTGCATCATTCATCAGGGCACTTCAAGCTCATCCCCTCTCATTTGTTGGTCGGAGCGACTCTTTATACGAGCGCTTTAAAGAGGTTACATCTGACAGCCTCTTTGGTACCAGGAGAGGAGAATGTTTGGGCGGACGCCCTGTCCAGGTTCAAGACGTCCTCAGTGGAGTGGACTCTGAGTAGGACAGTTTTCCAATCGTGATTAGAGGGATTCGGACTCCCGGAGGTGAATCTGTTAGCATCTCAAACTACGATATTTTCAGGGCATAGTACGGTTAATAGTCCAGTTTTGGCCTGCCCAGCCCTGGATTGTGGTACTACAGAGCAGGTGTCTGAGCCCTCTGTTTTGGGGGTCAGCTGGCCTGTCGTGCAATTTAAATTTATTGTTGCAGACGTCCTTGCGTATTCACGCTTGGACCTTTTACGCAGAGCGTTAAGCCGGTCCATGTCAGGTGGTACTGTTGAGGTCATGCTTAACTCTCTTTGTGCAGCATCAATTAGACAATATGAATCGTGCTGGAAATGATTTCATTTCTTGAAAAATACATCTTTTTCATGTATTTCATCCAGCACAGTTTTAGACTTCTTAGCATGGCTTGCTGATGTCACTAACAGAGCTCCTGCCATGGGGTCGGCACATTTGTCAGCCTTTTCTGTTCCTTTATGTTTTGCCGTTAACATTGTGTTAAACAACGGATGCTTACGATGCGTTTTGAGGCATCTGATCGTCTCAACCTTGCCTAAGGTTAAGAATTCCAGTTTGGTCTCGTCACAAGGTGTTGCATGATCTGTATTTCCAGGGGATAAGACATTTCTATGGTGTTCAACTGTTCTATAGACCTATTTTCATGGTGTCTTTGGCTAAGTGGTTTTCGGACTTCTCAGATTGCTGCCCTTACGAGGCATTCTTCGTTTACGGTTTGTGAAGCAAATTTAAATTCCTTTACTGTTTCACCATTTACGTCATTCTTGGCCAAAATTGAACAGTATGGTAATTTGTTACGTCCCTTGGAAATTCCGAGTTTTAACTCAGACGACACCTACCACCATTTGTGTCCGGTATATGCAACTAGTATGTATATAGACATTACTCCTGATTCTTCCCTGGATCATATGTCTGTCAATCCGCTAACAGGTAAACATTGAGCGGCGAGGGCTGTGTCACGAATGTGATGCAACATTATTTCACTGGCAGAACCGGGCCACGAACCTTAAGCTTCATTCCATCAGAGGTTTGGCGGCTTTTCAAGCCTTTCTACGTACTCACTCCACGGAGGAAGTGCAAACCTGAGGGGATTGGAAGTATGCTACTCCATTTAGATCCAGGTAACTAATGTTAGATGCTCTGAACATTCCTTGCAGAGCATTTGCGACACAGCCCGCGTCAAGTTGGGATGTGTCTTAAAATTTTCCTTAGTCACATCCCCCCTTCGTGATGTAAAAAAGGGGGGGGGGGAGTGATGGTTGGATGTATGGCATTTACATGACAATATGTGAATGGGGAAAATGAGTGATATGTTCCTAACCTCATTGTGAAGTTTCCTTCTTTTATGGATGTCCGTTCCTAACGGTACCGTGAGGTTAGGTTAAGAAAAGGAGTGATACATTCTTAACTTTGGGGTGACCTTTTATTTGTTTATGGTGGTCCGGTCCTAACGGGACCGTGAGGTCAGGTTAAGATTAAGGCGACCTGTCACAAGTCAGCCGCCCTCCTCCAGCTTGTCATTCTACAACCAATGCGCTATTTTTGTAGCATAAAATAACTAGGTTGTAGAGGATTGTATTGTCCTCTAAACCGATATTTTTGTGCAAAAAATAGCGCATTGACTTACTTCCCTCCCATCCTCCCGCTTGCTTGTACTTGTACTTGGTATTTTAAGTGAGTGGGGAAGGATAGTTCCAAGATGGCGGGACCTTATCTGGTTTACTGATATTTGTGTATTCAATAGTTAGCAGCTTATTCCAAAAGTTTTAGTTATTTGGGATAAATGTACTGTGATAGTGTCTAGTGCGATATGAACGATATTCAAAGGGTTTTGAACAATATCTCGTATTTGGCACTATACTACAACCAATGCGCTATTTTTTGCACAAAAATATCGGTTTAGAGGACAATACAATCCTCTACAACCTAGTTAATTTATGTACATTATTAATTGTACAGAGAGCAAATTTGACATGTTTCATTAAATACTTTGGGAGATATTTTCACACCTTAGCCAAGTAGACAGATTACCACAGTGCAGATGTCATATATGCTTTGTCGTAGAGTTTAGAGAAATCAGTAGCCTTCATGTCACCTTCAACACTTATATCATCTTAAGTAACCCTGTGATGTAGTCAGAGTATTGGAGATAAATGAGTCCTTCAAACATTGCCACGAAACACCATCTATATAGAAAGAGCTTGTTTCGTGGCATAGTTAGGAGGAATCTGAAGCCACCAAGTCTCATACACAATCACAGGGTCCTTTAAGTGAGGTAACGTGTGGGGAATAAGGGATCACTACTGCCAGAAATACCCACCCTCCACTATAGCCTCACCACGCAGCAGAAACACACACACACACACACCAGTCATCTTAAGCAGCTTACCACCACCACCGCCGCCACCACCACCCACTACTGACGCCTCCTCTGTTACATAACCATAGTTTCTAAGGGACTGGAGGGAGGGAGGGTGAGAAAGTGTATATACATGTCGTCTGTGTTTGACTGAGAATGACCCCCTGCTTACCTACCATCTGACGACCCCCTGTATACCACACTTATACCTGACGACTATCATAAATTATACCTTGTTCAGTTGATATTTTATTGCATTGTGTTCTCCTCCTGTTCTGTTTTCCTTCCAATTCGGTCTTTCTTTCTCCCATTTCTACCTCTCACAAACTTTTCCTCTTCTTTTATACATCTTCTCCCTCAGGTAACTATATAATTATCTACCGCTCACTCACTCATCTTTATTCCTTCCCTTCTCTTCCTTTCCTCATCCCTTCTCTTCCTTTCCTCACCCCGTCTCTTATGTTCCTTTCCTCATCCCTTCTCTTCCTTTCCCCATCCCTTTTCTTCCTTTCCTCACCCCTTCTCTTATCTTCCTTTCCTCATCCCTTATCTTCCTTTCCTCACCCCTTCTGTTCCTTTCCTCAACACTTATCTTCCTTTTCTCATCCCTCATCTTCATTTCCTCATCCCTCATCTTCATTTCCTCATCCCTTATCTTCCTTTCCTCACCCCTTCTCTTCCTTTCCTCATCCCTTCTCTTCCTTTCCTCTGCTTATTCTCCCCGTTAACCCTACAACAACTCCACCCAGTCTCATCCATTTCCTCTCTCCATTAAAAGGCAAGTCTATCCATTTAAGTTCACCTCACTTTATACCCCGTCACTCTGGCCTCTCTTTCCAGCTGTCTGTATTCCTTTTATCTTCTCCCACCTTATTTTTAATCCCCTTCTTCCCTCGTTGATAACAAATACTTATACATTCCATCCAATCTGATTCTCATATTATAATCCCCCCCTCTTTTCTTTCCTCTTAGATGCCAACCATTATATTCATTCCATACTGATTTTCATATTATAATCCCCCCTCTTTCATTTCCTCTTAGATGCCAACCATTGTATTCATTCCATACTTATTCCCATATTTCCAATTTTACCTTGTCTGTATGCGAACCCCTTTCACATACATTCTTCATGCCTCCTTTCCAGTGGGACTTGTAAAGCCCCTAATTCGTCCCTTTGAGTGCCCTGATCCCGATGGACAAAAAGTGGGTAGGTAATGTCTGCAGATCTGACAGTGGAAGGTATTGGCTCTCTGGAGTGATGGCCAGCACTAGGGTTGCATCTGTAGATTTTTTTACCTTCTCTCCTCTTGTGGGGGTGACGCTCCTTTTCTGAAAATCCCTGGTGTATTGTGTTTCACCCCCTCCCCTCCCCTCCTCTCTTTCACTCTCCCTAGTCCCCCTTACCTTATTTCCTTCCCACTCTTACCTGCTGCATTTTCTCCTTGAATGTAGTTGTATACCTGGTGGTGGTGGCGGCGGCGGCGGCGACGAGTCCTCTCTAGTGGCAGGTATTGCGTAACGCAGGTGTGAAGGTTTGTTACGTCGAGACTCAGATGTAACGTGGGTTTGAATAATGGGATCTCATTTGCAAGGATGAATAGTTGCAATGAATACATTACTGTTCACTGTGTCATCATCATAGTTTAAAGTTTTATATTGATGCAGTTTCGTAGGTTTCTTATGGAATACTACCTGTAACCTAGGCTAAGGCTAGCCTGTAACTTCTGTAGTTTTAATAATCAACGAGAAGGTTAGCTGAACGTAATGAGCAGCTTCATACACTTAAAACGAATGAGCTGCTAAAGTAAGCAGAAACTGCTCGTTGTAATGGTTTTGTTATTGAATCAGACACCGTGATGGCCTCAGTGTCTGTGTTGTAATGAAATTGGTGGGAATTATGTGGTGTTGACGGGCCTGGTCAGTGTAACACCACACACACTATTTATCATCACCCTTCCATCCATTTTGATCCTCTCATCATTTTTACCTTAGTCACCAGTTATTTTACTCAATTCCTCCACTCATTTTTACCTAATTTCCTTAGTTTGTTTTTCATTATGTACACACTCACCTCTCCTTTCCAACCATTCCATTGTAATACACTCTCTGACATCCTGTGTTATTTATTTCTCACACGTGTCTACTCATCGTTTATTCATAACTCATTATCTGATCCCACTCGGTCATTGCTCCCTCACTCTCTTATATCCCTCACTAGTCCATGCTCATAACTCACCCATGCCACTATAAATCCCTGCCACTCCCCCCAATCCCTCACCCTCACTCACTCCAGTCATTCTGTCCCTCTGTTCTACATACCTTGTTTAATACTCACTTACTCACTTACTCAACTACTGCCCATCAATCCTGTCCCTAACTCCTTTCCCCTCACTCCTGCCCACAACTCCCTTCCATCCTCTCCTGCCCCACCACTCCTGCCCCACCGATCTCTCCCCCCCTCCTCTCGACTCCCTCCTCAGTAGCCACCGCCGCCGCCGTCGGTATTGTGGTCAGTTGTGTTCCACGCCCATTGCTTCCTTACCCCCGCATCATCACCCCAGGCAGCCCTCACTTCTCTTACAAATGTTCCTTTCTCCATCCCTTTCATCACCCTTCTTTCTTCAACCCACACCACCCTCCCTCCCTCCCTCTCTCCCTCCCTCTTCTTTTCCCGTGACACACCAGCCTCCTATACCCCTCTCCTACTGTATATCATAATCACCCCTTCTTCTCTCCCTTTCTTTATACCTTTCTCTTTCTGTGTATCTATTCTGGCTTCTATGTCGTTTTGTTTGTCTGTTTTATCTCACATGCACGAAACAGACGTGCATTAAAAACTATAATATAACAATGATATGGTGAAGCAGTATTATCTCTGTCTTTTGTTCACTCACTACTTTTCAGGACTATCTCTATAATACACCGCTGTTATCACATTCATTTTTTATCTTTTTTTAATAGTTGGGAGCTCGTCATTCGGTTTTCCCAACTTCATTGTCATCATCCTTGGCATTCTTTAAATTAGTTGTTCTTCTTTTCTCATGGTTTTTGTCTACGTTTCACCCAGAACATTTTTCTCCCATCCTGACCCCCACCTCACGTTTATAAAGTTTTCATTCTGCCTTACCCTTGGCCCCCTGACATCACCACACGCCCTTCTCCCTTGGATACGATTCTCCTCCCATCTCTAACGGCCCTTCTCTCTTTCTCTCCCTTCTTCTGATGCCAGTAGCCCCCCCCCCCTTCCTTCTCTGTAATGCCAGCTTCTCCCCTTCCCTTATCTGAGACACCCCTCCTGGTTGGCCTCCTTCAGTAGCGTCCCTGTGTACAATGTTGGGCGGTGAGCAAGAAACCACGACATTGTGGCCACGAGGCAGGAGGGCGCTGGGGAGGAGCGGGGTAAGTGGCCAGATCCGTGAGCCATTGTGGCAGCTGGGGTGCCCTGGGGGGGTCCTCTTGGCTCTCTCTGTGGGCCTCCTGGTCAGTCAGCTGGAGAGGTGTGGACATTGGAGGTATTATGGGGTGTAGATGTCAACCCTTCCCTTCTTCTTTAACTTACCTTGTTGTGTACACCTGGTGTGTATCACATAATATAACTTTATTGTCACACCAATGTGTAATGTCTCAGGTTATACATATTAAATGTCGAGGCGAAAAATTAGCTAAATTTTGTGACACCAGTTTGGATATGAAATACACACAATAGAAGTAAAATATATGGTGCACAATATGCGTGAAACATTTTGAACCACAGAACGAAGATCACCGATATATTAGCGTCCAACACCAGCAGTTGGTGGAGTGTTTTCAATACACATCGGACCCCCTGTGCACCAATAATTTTCTTTTATCGAGAGTACATTGTATGGTGGTTGGAAAATGTCAAATCTCATACTAAGAGTAGCGCTACCAACCCAAAGGAATCACTGTATAGCAGCACTCTCTGAGGCAGCCAGGTTATAGAAACCTTGTTAACTTAAAACCAATGTAAGTTGATGGAACTGGCTGGATATGCGTCTCCTATGAACCTAAATGTCCTCTACATTTGTTCGAGAATTATGATTAAGTAGTGATGTGGCTACGATTAAAACACATTGTCAAACATTTTCGTTGGCAGAATAATAATGACTTTGTATTAATGACAAAAATTTATCATTCTCTCTCAGGTTTATATGGATTACAATCCACCAAGCTTTGATTCTTACCATCTCTTCTGCCAAGACCTCCAATAGTTTAGCAAAACTAAGTTTACCAAGTAAGCTTTGGACGATTTTGTATTGAATGTTTATCTGCCTGTAAGATGGGGTTTTATTTTGTACATTAAATTGATCACAGTTATAATTTTGAACAGGCTCATCCTCTCTCTTACCTCACCAGGTTTGTTATCATCATATGCTGTGAAATACACCGTAGTAGATGATAATAGAGAGAAGGAATAATAATAGTTCCTTATTGTACTATACAGTGGGAGAGGATGGTGGAGTCTCTAACAGTAGTAGTAGTAGGAAGGGAGGGATGAGTGGAGGGAGAGAGAGAGAGGAGAATTAGCTATATCCTGTGTGTGTCATTGTGAATATGTATGACAGGGTTGAGGTTGGGTGGTTGCTGCTGCTGCTGCTGCTGTACCTCCTCCCCGGCAAAGCTACATACAACCCTCATCATCACACGTGTGCAAAGGGAGTCTCTGTTAGTCCGGGATGCAGATGAGGCACACTAACTAAATGTTGATCACTATCTTGAATACAACCCGGCAAGGAAGTGTAACACAACACTTCACCCCCAGTGGATGCAGGAGTCTTATCACTTATCATCTTTGCAATGGTCTGAACCCCTCCCCACTCGCGCACGGTCAACACCCACGTGCATCATTCAGCTGTTGTTGTGGTCCTTTGCTGTTTCGTATTTAACTTTCATCAGAATGTAATAATAATGTTAAGTTGCATCAGGTAGTGTGAACCCATCAAATACCTGATAGAAATGTCCATGAAAATACTATTACCATGAGGGCTGGATGAGTTACTATACCCCTGCATGGCCAGCAATGATGTACTGTAGAGTTATGTTGGTATTGTGGCTGTGACATAAAGTTGGGGGTATAGAATATGGAAATAATATAGATACCGGATTATTGAGTAATGTTCTGTGGGTATTTCCTGTATTTAAATTGGTAGAACACATGAGAGTGAATGACAGGGAGGTTTACAAAAGATTCACGAGTTGTAAATATTGATTGTAAAGTATTGAATGTAAAGGAGGACTGAAGAAAATGCCGAGGGAATACGTGCAAACCAGAGTAAATAATTATGAGAGCAGAATAAAAACGATGACTCCAACCCCCACTGATGATGTTACTGAAGTAAGTGATTGGTGTTGCAAGTGAAGAACACACCATGCACAGTTTCATCACAGTTATCAAACACATTACCAGAGTCAAGGTTAATGTCGTCTCTTACATCGTACAAAGAGATAATTATGATTGTCGGGTGTTTCCCAGTACATCCTGTAATATATAAGAATATTACTGATACCAGCTACGATTTGGTTATTTATATATTTCTTTACGATATTCAGTACAAGGTAAATAAATTAAAAGTTGAAATATGATATTTTTATGGAAACACGGATCGAAGGAGAGTCAATGGAAAAAGAAGAGGGAAGAGGCGTGAGCTAGACGATGGTTGTTACGGGTCAAGACGAAGTTGTCGGGTGAATGTGGTTGACCTCAGCTACTGACATGCGACCGTGACCACAGGTGCCCCAATACCTCCCCTTTGAGTGACCACAGGTGCCCTTATACCTCCCCCTCGAGTGACCACAGGTGCCCCAATACCTCCCCCTCGAGTGACCGCAGGGGGCCCTCCTCCTGCCACCGAGTGACCGCACGTGTGACCGCCTTCACTGGGTCTAGTGTCGCTCTCGTAAAGATTCCCCGCTCACTCTTACATCGTCTTACGTAAACCACAACTCACTCATCCACACAATCTTATTTACAGTTGGAAAAGCGATATGGGAAAGTTAGGCTTTGATAACTCCTACCTGACTTTTGACTCTTAGAAATACTCAGAAACTATCGCCCCCAACTTGTATATCAATACCATTAGTTCCCAATCCTGTATCCTGCCCCTGGCGTTTCAACTGTGAGCTTGGGAAATGGATACACTATAGTACATATTCAATATTCTCTTCAATAATACAAACACCTCCATTATGCAGGAGGTTTGTATTTCTGAAGTGCAAGATACGAGAGGAGACTTATATTCACAACTGCACACAGGAACATCTTGAGCCATCTTGCCATTGTTTATCCTTGAAGTTTAGCCAGGCACTTCAGTTCGCAGGATACCACCTTACCTCTTATTTTTACTTCTCTGCGTCTCGCCACTCAGCTGTTTACATTTCACAGTTCTTATCCATGATTCCACCCTTCCACTTGTGCTCCCCAACACACACACACACACACACACACACACACACACGCACACACACACTCACTCACTCACACACACACACACACACACACACACACACACACACACACACACACACACACACACACACACACACACACACACACACACACACACATATTGGAAGTCTCATACATGACTGCACACATTTTGTTGATCATTTGGTGTTTTAGCAGCGGGTCTGTTCTTCAAGTGGGGGCAACAAAAACTAGGGCTAGTGAAGCCAGTGAAGCGGTGTGTTGGGAGGAAGGGGGACTGGGTGGGTGTGGGAGGCAGTCTTGGCAGGGAGCCGCCCAGAGGAATGGAGGAAAAGGGGAATGGGAAAGGAGAGGAGAGAAAGAAGGAAGAAAGGAGAGAGGCATTGGAAAGGGAAGGAAAATTGATGTGATCATAGAAAGCAGTAAACGAAGGAAGGGAGATGAAGTGATGAATGGATGAAAGAAGTGAGTTGAGATAATATATTATAGAGGTATAGGGTATGCCCAAAGTAAGAAAGGAGTGGAGGAAGGGAAGATCAGGGAATAGTTGGAATGAATAGGGAGGGAAGAAGAGGACGATAAAAAAGTGCAATCAAGAATGTGAAGGAATAAAGAAATAACGTACAATGGATGGAAGGAAAAGGGAAAAAGTGAGGTGGGATGGAGAGGAAGGAAGATAAAAAAGTAGTAGGAGAGAAGGGATACAATATATGAGTGAAGGGAAGAAGAAAGCTGGCACAGAGAGTCGGGGGGATGATAGCGAGTGATGGACGAGAGGAAGGGAGGCAGTGAAGAAGGAGAGGAGGAAGGGCGGAGAGGGAGAGAGGAACAGAAGCAGTGAAGGAGAGAGAAGGAAGGACGGGGAGGAGGAGAGGAAGATAGGCAGTGAAGAAGGAGAGGAGGAAAGGCATGAAGAAGGAGAGAGGAAGATAGGCAGTGAAGGAGGAAGGGTGGAGAGGAAGAGAGGCAATGAAGGAAGAGAGGAGGAGAAAGGAAGATAGGCAGTGAAAGAGGAAGGGCTGAGAGAGAGGAAGCCGTGTTGAGAAGACGCCTACAGGGTGAAGGTGGGCGGAGAAATGACGTGAAGGAATGAGTTGATGAGAGGTGAGGAGGGGACCTATGAAGAAAGCGGGATTTTTTTTTTTTTTTTTTTACAGAAATTGGTTAACGAGATAATTAAGGATGAGGCTTGAGGGCGGCATTTCAGGCGCCGGAATTATAATTACGTCTTGAGCGTATGACTGGAGGGCATTTAGACGTGAGGCGAAGGAGATATTATCATACAGAAATGGGAATAGACCTCAAAGAAAAGAATGTGTCGTAAAATGAGCTAAAAAATTCTCTCATAACTAAAAAAATAATTGAAAGTCTGAAGATTTTGATATATGTTAATGAGGTGTTTACATTAATATACACATTCTGTTTACGACTGTCTGTAAACAAGAAACTGATATTATAAAAAAAAAACTGTAGTATCGAATTGTACGAAATTTAGTGGAACTATTATTAAGATATCCGCCGAAGAAAGTCACTGCATTTTGAAGGCAACCGGTAGAGGGCAGGGGAAAGTATGGAACTATGGGTGACTCTGGCCGTAGATTTTCACGAGTTTGGGGAAGAAGGAACTTTTTGAGTGTGGATGATACTCAGTTTTGGAGGAAGTTTGTGGTCTGCGAATACCCTTTTAGTCTTCAATCAATGTATGGTAGATAGAAAACTTTAATGTAGAAACTGTGAGGGTGAAAAAGGCTTGGTTTTATATCAAGGCCACGTGTTCTTTGATATCCTAGTCCCGAGTATCTGGGCCAAGTGGGAATATTTCTCTCTTAAGTCCTAAAGCGAGAGGTACGAAGGAGGAGGAGGAGGAGGACAAGGAGGAAGAGGAGTAGAAGGAGGGGGAATAAGAGGAGGAGGAAAGAGGAAGGAGGAGAAACAAGAAGAGGAGGAGGAAGAAGAGAAAAGAGGGTGTGGGACGAGGAGGACTGGAGAGGTCATAAGTTATACAAGTGTTAAATTCTTGGAAAATGACGGGGCTGCCAGGGTGCATGTTGTGACGAAGAAAATGTGTGATGAGTAAAAGTAGCAATAAAATATAGGATTAAATGTTTGAAATACAAGAGTAGTATTAAGTTATGTAGAATAATAAAAAATAAGAAGTTAATAGTTGTAAAGTGCTAGAGTAATGAAGAGTAAGAATAATAATAAATGGAGGAAGAAAAGTTGTGAGGTGCAAGTGAAAGAGTGAGTGATGAGGTGCAGTTAATTAAAGAAGGAAGACTTGAGTTGTGTGTGAAGTGTAGAGTAGGAGGACTGGTGAGGAACGTAATGAGGAAGGGTATAAATAGTGAGGAATATAGTGTAGGGAAGACTAGAGGAGCATAATGTGATGTAGGGAAGTAGTTATGAGAAGTTGTGAGGTGAATAGTATAGTGAAGAGATGGTGAGAGGCGGTAGAAGAGAGGAGAGATAGAGAGGAGCTAAGAGAAGAAAGAGGAGTGAGAGGAGCTAAGAGAAGTAAGGGGAGTGAGAAGAGCTAAGAGAAGAAAGGGAAGTGAGAGGAACTAAGAGAAGGAAGGGAAGTGAGAGTACATAGATGGTCCCAATGTTTAGCAAGGCGGGGTGAGAGGCCTTTGGGGAGTTGTCTTGAGTCCTGCCTCTCTCTCTCTCTCTCTCTCTCTCTCTCTCTCTCTCTCTCTCTCTCTCTCTCTATACTGTACCATTCACACTCACTCTCCACCCCTGTATTCTCTCTCTACCTCTCTTCTCTCTCTCTCTCTCTTTTCTCCGTATGAGTCTTTGTTCTTTCCCATTGTTACTCTCCCTCTCACATTCCCCTCTCCTTGCATTCCTTGTTAGTCAGTCAGTCACCTCAGTCTCTACACCATCCTTCATATTTTTAATTCTCTGGCTCGTCTCCCCTTCCTATCTTTTTTTCTTTTCTCTCTAAACAATGCCTTTCCCATTATACCACTCACCACCACCACACAGTCAGCTTCTCCTTCTCCTTCCCCCTATAGCCTACCCATCGTTGCGTCTCACTCATGTTTCTTCTTGATTCCTTAACTCTTCCTGAAATTTCTCCTACCCATCTTATAATTACATCCCTAATTCTTTTACTTCTTTCTTTCACTTCTCATACTGTCCTTTTTATTTTCATCTGTTAGGTACCCTTTTGTGCTTACTGTCCCACTTCTTAATCACCTTCCTCGGGCACCATATGACCTAGCTGTTGCTGCGCCTATTATCAATCAATCAATCAATCCCTAATTTTTCTCTCCCCAAATTAGTACTCACGTATTTTTTTCCCTTCCCCAGCATATCTGTCCATCCTTCTTCCTTCCTTCTTTAGTCTCTTCCCTCCGAATTTATCCTTAACAGCTTATTACCATATTAATCTTACAAATCGCCCCTCTCTCGCTTTCTTACATCTGTCCCCTCTCCCTTTCCCTCCCTCCATTCCACTCACTCGTTCCTCATCTCCACCTCCCTTCCTTCCTCCTCTCCCCTCCACTTCTTTCATCTCCATCTTCCACCTTTCTAAGAGCGAGTGTGTGTGTGTGTGTGTGTGTTGAGGTGAGTTTATAGTGCTGGTTGTTTGCCTGATGAATGAAGAATGAGGCGTCTCGCTGGGCTCACTCTATGGAAGCCAGCCAGCCCCCCGAATAGGTCCTATACCACCACCACCACCGCCAGGCCTACTTCCTCTACGGTGCCCCTTCTCCTTCCCATCCTCCCCCTTGGTTGGTATTCATAGCGTTCTGTCTGGAGGCGAGGAGAGCTTGGTACGTCTTGATTATGTGTGTGTGTAGATGTGTGTGTGTATGTGTGTGTGTGTGTGTGTACCTATGTATAGAGAGCCACCATACAGTAAGTTTGTTGAGTAGCATCATGGCAAATACATACTGTACATGAATGTAGTTTAGTATCAGTAAAGAGCTGGTAGACTACGAGTGAGGGAAGTATACGACTGAACGGCGATGGAAAGAGGAAAGAGAGGAGTTAAGAAAATGTGTTACTGAAGGCATTTTGACATGACCTGAGGCAAGAAGCAAACGACTGAACAACTGAAGTCAAAACACGATGCTAGATACACAAATTTTAATATATAAAGTAATAAATATCTCACTAGTATACAGAGTTATCGTGGAATTGTTCTTCAGTTAGGTTTTAAGTTCATTATTTTTATTGTGATATATATACATCATAAAGAGACTGATTTCTTAGTAGGTTACTGGTGTTTCAAGATGGTATCAGATTGCCTTGGCCTAATGGGTATCCCGAGAAGGACTGATATAGCCTTAGCGTTGTGGTGGTGGTGGTGCCAGTGTAAACAATCCCTTTAGGTGGTGATAGGTTGGGTATACAGACAGGGACCTCACACCTCCCCCATACCTCCTGTGACGTCACTAACCTTGACCCTCACACACTTATTAACTCGTGTGTAAGGTGCATGGGTAAGGTTGTGAGTGAGTAGGTGGGTCAGTGACAAGCGTGGGTGGGTGTAGGTGGGTAAGTGAGTGAGTGAGTGTCAGGTTTGGGTGAGAGCCAAGGGAAGGAGAGAGAGAGGTGGCGTGCGTGAGTGGCATTAGCTTGGGAAGGACTATTGAAGGGTGGGAGGGGCCAGACAAACGGAAGGTCACTGAATGTATTTATGGTGTCTTTAGGTGTATTGAGGGCGGGACCTTGACTTATATAGAAAGGGAACAATCAGGGCAGAAGTGGCCAATAAACCTTGACGTTATTCCTTAGACGACTAAATTGTCTGGCGTTACCTCGTAGGGGGATATTGATTATAGTGATGTAAGCAATACTCTAAGGGTTTGGGCGCCCCTTCGGCACCAGCCACTAACATTCAGTTCTTCTACTGCCCCTCTTTTCTTTCCGGTTCCATTTCCTTCCTGCTTGCTGTCACACCACTCTTATCACCTTTTTCTATAGCGCTATATGACCTCGCTGTTGCAGTGCCTAATATCATTCAATCAATCGTTTGGAGTTAGTCCAAGTATACATTATCCTGTAGTATATGTTAGTTGTTGCTTGTGGGTAAAGTATTAAAAGGATAGTATAGTTATGATTCTTCAGAGTGACTTGATTCTTCCATACAATACCAGGAAACAGGACCAGATGAACTAAAATAATTGTGGCTGTCCTGTTGCTTGGCATAGTTTGGAGGAATCAGTTGTTCCAGACTTACCAACCCTGTACCTCTCCAATTAACAGTTGGATTTCACTCTTGCTTCTCACCGTCACTGATAATCATGAGGTGAAGGTCAGAGAAAATGGCATGAGTCATCAGCTGTTTGGTGTGGACTGAGAGGAAGGTGATGAGAAAGAAAAGAGAGAAGACCACCAATAGAATACTAGACCAATAGAATTTAGTATATTGGTCTTGGGAGAGGGTGGGTTATGGGGGTAATTCACTTTTTGTTACATTGGAGTGCCTTTATTCCTCCAAAGTATGCCAGGAAATAGGAATAGATGAACAAATATAATGGTGTTCTGTTGCTTGGAATAGTTTGGAGGATTCAGTTGCTCCAGATTTACCAACACGAAATTTCCCCCTGAATAGAGAAACTGAGAGGAAAGGAGCGAAGGAATGAAAAAGAAAAATGGTGAATGCCCTGGAGCCAGACATGATTGCTCTCAGTTTTCCTCCGTATCACCTTTCCCTTTCTTCCCTTACCTTTCGACACTTTCCTTTACTCTTAAAACCTCGTCTCAAGTAGAATAATGCCCGTGTCATATATTTTCAAGGATAGCGTGAGAAATAGCAGATAAAGAAGGAAGTGATAAAAGCAAGGGAGAAGCACAGAAAAAGTGAAAGAATACCATTGGTGACGGAGAAAGGAATTCGTCAGATCAATAGCATGGCAGCAAGAATCTGGGGTGAAGGGGGGAAGGGGGAGCAGGCAGGCGCCGAGAGTGGAAATAGTGGAGAAAGAGAGGAGGAACGAACGAATGGGTAGGAGGGAGTGGACGAAGTGGACGGAATAAAAGGATTTAATGTTAGAGATGAAAGTGAGTGCATGGAGGAGGAAAATAGGATGGAAGAAAGAGAGGTGAAAACTTAAGCACAGAAAGTGTACCAACCAAAGGAGACCATGAAGAAAGTCTTAAGAGTAAGGTAAGTATTCATTTATAAGGAGGAGGTTATTGTGGTTCTACTCATAATGTTTGTAATAAAACAGAGGTAGATTATCATATTACATTTTCCAGCCTTATTTCATCATGAAGAATGTATAATGGTGCCTCCATCATGCGTACAAATAGCTGTATTATTCATAGTGATGATGTTAGATGCTTTATGACCGGGGTAAAGGCATGTGGCGTTATGGGGGTAATTCAATTTTGTTACTTTGGTGTGCCATGATTCATTCAAACTATGCCAGGAAACATAACCATATGAACAAAAATAATGGTTGCCTGGGGCTTGGACTAGTTATTCCGGGCAACAAAACACCATTATTTTTGTTCATCTGGTCCTATTTCCTGGCATACTTTGGAGGAATCATGGCACTCCAATGAAACAAAGGTGAATTACCCCCATAAAAATTGGATGAAGGAATAAGAAATGAAATGCATTATCGACACCCAACACGAGGCGTATATAATATTGTAACACCACTTCACGACACACTAGGATTGGAGCTCAGGCAACCCGGGTCTCACAGTATAAGCGATATTCCAATACTGCTGACGCTATCTAGATCCCCAGGCGGAACCAGCACCAATGGATACCAACACGGCTCTATTGGCGAAATTTCTGCCTGAATACACAAGCCAGAGTCGAGTATTACTATATAGGGTTCATTCTATGTTATACTCTAAATACGTCACACTTTACGAGACTATAACTAACTTGGAGGGCTGATATGTGTGAAGAATTTTTGTTAACCTATATGAAAGTGACATTTATATTATTTTTATTATTATTATATTTTTTTTTCTTTGGTGAGAGAGAGAGAGAGAGAGAGAGAGAGAGAGAATCAGAGAGAGAGTGAATATGACTTTGAAGTATAGAGAATAAAGGTTGGAGTGTTGTGTTAGATCTTTTCCTCCTCTTGACCTTAGGGAATGTGTTTTAAGTTGCCTACACTTGCCTTTGTTATTCTCTCCTCCTCACTTCTGTCTGTTTAGTTCTCTCGTGCCTTCCTTATTCCCTTCCTTCTTTCTTTACCGTTGTGACTGTGTGTGTGTGTGTGTGTGTGTGTGTGTGTGTGTGTGTGTGTGTGTGTGTGTGTGTGTGTGTGTGTGTGTGTGTGTGTGTGTGTGTTCTTACCCAGCTTCCCTTACGTACCCCATCCCAATTATTTGTACGTACTTTCTTGCCCATTCCCATGCACTTGCCCCCTCATCCTCCCCTCTACCCCTTCCTATACGTGGCCAGTGTCCCATCCCGCCATCACCAATACCCACGACAATCTATAGCCCATCCTGACCCACACAAATAACTCTGCCCATCACTGACCCCCACTGTGCTGTGCCAAGTATGACCTTCCTCTCTTCATTTGGTTCATCTCCTAATCTTATAGTACTGTACCTTGGTGTTTTTTCTCTCTCTCTTTTCTTTTCTTTTCTTTTCTTTTCTTTTCTTTTCTTTCTCCACTCCGCTCTATAGAACAGATACAAGGTGGATACTTTAAGATGGAGGTGAAGCCAAGCTTGATTGTGTGGTGGGAGGTGGAGCGAGGCTGGTTAGTGTGGAAGGAGGTGGAGCTAAGCTAGCAGAGTGGAGGAAGGTGGAGCCAGGCTAGTCTGTGTCCTCGTAATTCGAGAGAGCATGACACCGGAATCAAGGCTGCATTCTCTCTCTCTCTCTCTCTCTCTCTCTCTCTCTCTCTCTCTCTCTGTTTGTGTGTGTGTGTGTGTGTTTGTGTATCTGTCTGTAAGGTGTAGGTGATCATTTTGCCTCTCTTGATTGATGTGCTGTAGAAGTGAAGGTGATGCTTGGAAATCAGTGAACATATTGAGGTAGGTAGGTGTTCGTGTGTGTGTGTGTGTAAGTGAAAGATAGATATACTGGAGGCTATACTGCATACTCTTTGTTGACAAATTTGTGTATAGATGAATATGTGTGCTTAGTAGATTTGTGTTGGGTGATATGTAAATATTATAGAGGGATGTATTGCAGAATGTGTGTATAGATGGATATGTGTACTTAGATTAGTGTAAGTACCATAGAGGGATGTGTTGCAGAATATGTGTCGAGTAGGGTGTGTTAGTGTGTAGAGAGGAATGTGTGTATAGATGGATATGTGTACTTAGATTAGTATAAGTACCATAGAGGGATGTGTTGCAGAATGTGTGTCGAGTAGGGTGTGTATAAAACTGTATAGTGTAGAGAGGAATGTGTTGGTGGCCGTGCGTGCAAGTTGTGCAGTCGGCTCATGTGTTGCTGGCGGGTCATAACTCGTAGCTTAACTAGGGGGATCCTGGCAGGGGGCTTGGGGGGGAGGGGTGGGGGGCTGTGGCTGGTATTATATCTGGTGTGATCTCCCTTACCCCTGCTCTCCTATCTATCCTCGTGCTTGCATCCCTAGCTCTTCTCCCTTACCTTCATCATTTTCTTTCCTTCTCATCCCTTCTGTCCTAAATACTTTCCTTCTCTCCTATTTGCCTGCTTCCTTTCCGTATACTGTCCTACTTGTCTCCCTCGTCTTCCCTACTCTCCTACTTCTCTCCCTCCTCTTCCCTACTCTCCTACTTGTCTCCATCCTCTTCCCTACTCTCCTACTTGTCTCCCTCCTCTTTCCTAATGTCCTACTTGTTTTCTTCCTTTCCCTGCTCTCTTCCTCATTCACTCCAGTTCTGTTCCCTGCCCTACATATCATTTATATTTACGTTTTCATTAGCCTGAACAGTTCGTACAATCCTGTGCTGTCGACTCCTGCATACACCAGCAGTATTTTCAGTGCTGGTCGTTCAGGTAATGTAGCAATTAGTAGTTAGCGACTGGAATTCTGCGAACCTTCATTAGCATCCCAGTCTCCCATTCCATTGATAATTTAGACGTTGATTTTAGCTCCATGAATATCAGCACAGTTGAATCATTATTGCCTCGGCATGTAATAACGACAGCCACTCGTATCGCAGCGGAATAGATTACTGCTCTTTCAAAATTTGGAATCGATTACAGTGTATGTCAATATCTGATTACTATGATAGTGCGTGAGGTAGTTATGTGTGCTTAGGTATCATTAGCGTGGAGTTTATGAGCGTGAGTTGTGAGCGTGAGTCCAATATTGGTGGAGGTTGACTGGCCGGCAACCAATTTACATGATGGTCCTGCCTCACCCCTTGCAACACGAACCCCACACCGTTCCCTGCCCTGCCCTGGCTTGCCTTGCCTTCCCTTGCCCTGCCTTGCCTTGCCCTGCCTTGCCTTGCCCTGCCTTGCCTTGCCCTGCTCTGCCTTGCTTTGCCCTGCTCTGCCTTGCCTTGCCCTGCCTTTCGTTACCCTGCCCTGCCCTGCATTGCTCTGCCCTGCCCTGCCCTGCCTTGCCGTGCCCAGCCCTACTACCATGCCAACCCCTTCCCCATTTCTGCCTCGAATACATTACTCCTATGCCTCTTAAAACCTAGATATCGGCGTCCTGGCCATAAATTCTGTGTGCAATTGGTTCCCAGATGGCGTGGCCTGCATACTGTACGTAGAGTGGACGTGTGTATGCCAACCTAAAGCGGCTATCACACATGCATACTCTAATCCGTCCAACCTCCAATCCAAGACTCTTTTCGTCAGTCATTCTACTTTCTCAGAGTTCGATGAGTTTGATAAATCCATATGAAGTCAACATATTTCCTGAATTTGAAGGATGGAAGGTGAGGGAATCAGGTATAATAAAAATATTGTAGTATTAAGTGATTCCTGTATTTAACTAGCCATTATTTTGTTTTTATTAGGCCAGGTTGTAATCTCAGCACGAGGTTATGGCGATAATTTGATAAACATTATTCCTCATTATTCTAGTTTAGGGTATAGTTAGTACTCGAAATGTGGGATTAGTGAAATTTGATAGCTCCTGTGTGACTTTGATGAGAGCTTATGGTAGAGTCATAATGAGGATCAACAGTTTACTTCCCCTCGTCTTACCTGTCTCCTTTTTCCCACCTCCATTCTTCCTCTCCCTCTCCCTTCACATTTTACTCTTTCTTCCTCCCTAATACCTCTCCCCCTCGTAGCTATTGTCATCTCGCTCAAACCCTTGCTATGCTCCCTCTCCTACCGTTTCATTCTCTCTCTCTCTCTCTCTCTCTCTCTCTCTCTCACACACACACACACACACACACACACACACACACACACACACACACACACACACACACAGACACACACACACATTGAGGCTAACTGACTGGTCGAGGTTTAAAGTAATCGACCCTATATATAATAGTTGTCAGTTCTACACACTATACACATTCTCAATAACCAAATACCAGCTGTCAGGGGCTGAGTTTTACACATTGTTGCCCGAGGACGAGGCGTTGTATACATTAGGATGTAAATATTGTGTTGAGAACTAGGTCAGGGGGTTGAGACGAGCTAGGGCAGGCACACTCTTATATGGACCGACGATATAATTTTTGCTCTTACAATATTATAAGAGTAGGGAGAATGTATTACAAAACAGATTTAATCACTTGTGCCTCATAGCTCACAATAAAGATGAATTTGTTTCATATGAACATTTTTTAAATAATTCCCATCAAGCCTTGACATTGTTGTGTATCATGTGGTCACATTCTTATGCCTCTCAATTTAGAAACATTTCCCACTTGTCTTAAACGAATCTCCCCATGTTGGTGAATGTAAGAAGATGGTAATTCTATTTTGTGGGTGAGTGAGTAAGCCTGAGTGTGAGTCAACCCCTCCCTCGCCCTATGTCTCTCTTTCTCTCTTTTCTCTCTTTTTTCTCTCTTTTCTCTCTCTTTTCTCTCTCTTTTCTCTCTCTCTTTTCTCTCTCAGACGGCTGGACTCAACCCTGGAAATTAGGCCAGACAGCTTCCCGACCCAGTTTTCCAGTCGTCCCCATCCAGACCCTCAGACTCGACCCCTCAATTGAATCTCCCCCCCCCCCCACCCCCCACAATCGCTCTCTCACTCAGTCACGTCCCCCGCCGCCACGCCCCCTAACGCTCACCCACTCAACGCCCCCACGCCACCAATAACTTACTCAGGCAATTCAGTTACACCATCCAGGATACCCCCACCCACCCCCACCTCTAGATCTCGTCCACCAGCATCCCCACCCACTCCATCCCCATCCCCATCCTCTTCGTTCTCATCCTCCTTGTCCACCAGCATCCCCACCCACTCCATCCCATCTTCTTCGTTCCTGGCGTACCCTGACCTGACCTAGTTTATGTGGTGGTGGTGGTGGTGGTGGTGGTGTACGTGGTGGTGGTGGTGTACGTGGGAGTGATGTGAACAGAAGACAAATGGCTGACTTAGTTCAATAAACCCCAAAAGCAGCTTCCTAAAGTGCAGAGAAGCAGCAAGTGAGGCACACAAGGTTAGTTGGTTGGCTGGTTGGTTGGGTCGGGTACGTTGTATTCATCCTCCACAATTCTAACACACTCGGGTTACCTCCGTCGACTAACTAACTTGATTTCGGAAAGTTGGAGAACACTTTTACTGTATTTTTTTTTTTTTTTTTTTTTTTTTTTTTTGAATGGTGGTAAAATTCAGGCTAGAAATTTGATAACGGAGGACGAAACACATTTTTTCACTGGAATATTCGAAGTTTTTTTTTTCACATGTTACTTTATTTTTCAGTCATCTCGTTTGGGTTGCATGCAGATAGTTAGATAACGTTCGTAAATCTGGGCGGTGCATGTCAAGCCCAAAAAAAGAAGAGTAAGTGATGGAGAACAAATGATGTATTTTGATGGACATTTCAGAGCTGGACAAATTGCATGGTGGAGGTTGTGTATATAGGTGACGCGAGGAAAAGAGAAATCTGTATATATAAACTTTTCGGTGGTGTTTGGCGACGACATACACTGTGATGATGTGACACGTGGACAGTTATTATACACTATAGCTGTGGTGAAACTTATTCCAGTAGACATAAGTATGATGTAGCCAGCAGTATGGGTATAGGTGTGAGGAGAAAACACAAGACCTAATGATGAGATTTTTGTTTTCCAAGGGTCTGACAAATCACTACTAGTACCCCATTCTTGTCGTTGTTGGCTCTGCTGCTTTACTGTAATGTTTACCTATAATAATTTGACACACCACGCCCCCTTACCCACACCAAGCCTCCTCCGCCCCCTTACCCACACCAGGCCTCTTCCAACCGGTATCAGTGTCCCGGTCAGTAACGAGGCAGGGAACGATATAAACATGGATCCTGGGACATCATTACTGTTATTATGACCCGTAAATTGGTTTAGTGCACAAAAAATAGCAAGATTTTAGTACGGGCCGCTGCTTGAGGTAATTGCCAGTCCCGCGCTCAATACTACCAGATAATAACGTTGTTGATGCGTTGTATCGTTCGTTGTCACCACCACTATAATGATATAAACAATGACCATAGCAGTGTCCATTCCCCGACCCTTCCTCTTGACCACCTCATTGTGTTATATAGTTCACTTCTAAATAAGGTCAGGCAGTTTTAAAGTCATTGGCACTTAACTTTTACTCTCTGCGAAACTGCGAAATAGTGTTTGGTAAAACCGCGAGGCACGTGTTGTGGGGGCGGCGTTGGGGGCAGCGTGACTCCACCCTCCACACCCGTTTCCTCTCCCTTCCACCACCTCACCTCCGACATGTGTGGCAGCTGCTTGTGCTTCACTGGGGGCGAAGTTTGGGTGGTGCAAATCTGTGTTGTGGTCATGGCATTGATACTAACTCCTGTAAACCCTTCTAGGAAGTGTTACCTTCACAGCTTACAATTAAGAGAGAGAGAAAGAAAGAAAGAGAGAGAACGATATCTCCCTCATGTTCCTCTTGGCGTTCAGCTTTGATGATCATGTTAACTTGTTAGAGAGAGAGAGAGAGAGAGTGAGAGAGTGTGTGTGTGTGAGTGTGTGTGTGTGTGTGTCGGTGTGGTTGGTGCAGCTCGTCTATAGGTCTGGGTGGGCTGGTGGTCACTGCAAGCGGCCATCAGGAAGGAATTAGCATATGAAGGTGGTGATCGGCTTTCATGGGTGAGGAGAGCCAAGCAACTGGTCCACACTGCTACTACTACGTCTACTACCACCACTACCACTACCACCACTACCACTACCACCACTACTACCCCCTTGTTGGGTGACCGTTCAGATCTCTCCCCACCACACTACACCACTCCCTCTCCCTGCCTCTCTCTCTCTCTCTCTCTCTCTCTCTCTCTCTCTCTCTCTCTCTCTCTCTCTCTCTCATGCCATTCCCAGCCACTTCCTTCATCTTCTCCCGTTCAGTCTATCATTTTCTGTGCCCTTTCCTCCCCTCCCTCTTTACTCCATTCAACTCCCTCCCCTCCCCGTCCCGCCCCGCCCCTCCCTTTCTTTCCTCCATCCATCCCCGCTCTATTTACTTTCATTCATCCATGCATATATACAGTACATTCCTCATGGTTATATATTTTTAATCCTGTGTTCATTTCAGTTTTTCTTATAAATGCTTAATTTCACCGAGATTTCTTTTTCAGTCTCCCTCTTTTGATTAATCCAACCTTGCATTAATCATTCATTTACTCTATTTTTTGTTTCATAACTCGGTTCATTATATTTAATTTTCTCTTCACTCCCTCTCACTCTAGTATATAATAAATGGCTCAAGTTATCGTTTGCTTTCGCTCACACTCCTTCATTCATTCATAATTAATCATACATTTTGTCCATTCATTCGTAATCTTTATTTTTTATTTCTCTTTCATCCTATTATGCACTTTAATGTATTTCCCTCATATCGTCCAATCTTTTATTATTCCTCCCTTCTTTCTTATCCTTCCTTCCTTTCTCCCTCCCTGTTACCTTTTCCTTCCTTCCTTTCTCCCTCCCTGTTACCTTTTCCTTCCTTCCTTTCTCCTTCTCTCTTACTTTTCCTTGCTTCCCGCTTTTCCTTCCTTCCTTCCATCCTCTTCCTTCTTTTCTCCCTCCCTTCTACCAACCACCCTCCCTTCCTTCCTTCCTTCATCTTCTTTCTTTCCTCCCTCCCTCCTACCAACTACCCTCCCTTCCTCCTCCCTCCCCTCCTTCCTTCCTTCCTTCCTCTCTCATTCATTAAGGAAACAATGGGTCTTTAACTGACGGGACCTTAATATAATCACCAGTTTTGTGTTCACGTAATGTGTTGGGAAAGATTGAGTGAACACAAGGACGGAAGGAAGAAAAGAAAGGAATATAGGGGAGAGAGAGAGAGAGAGAGAGAGAGAGAGAGAGAGAGAGAGAGAGAGAGAGAGAGAGAGAGAGAGAGAGAGAGAGAGATTGGTAGGGGGTAGCAATGGTGAAGGAATGAAATAGGTAGGTCAATGAATGAGGAGAGGGATGGGTGGAAAAATGGATTAAAGACTAAGAGAAGGAATAAAACAAGGACACTCATATAAAGAAGAGGAGAAGGGAAGAGTGCTAAAGAATGAGAGAGTGGTGGAAGTATAGAGGAAAAACAAGTGGATAAAATAATAGGGAGTAAGTCAAAGAAAACAAGTGGATGAGATAAGAGAAGTACAGCAAGCAAACTGAAAGATAAATAAACCGAGACAAGTCATGTCGCTTCACATAAATGTTTCTTGAAGGATAACGTAAAGGCTAATAATCGAACAAACATATTTATCATACAGAATTACAATATCCAGGGGGCAAATTAAAAAACTCTTTGGTTTTCAGTTTACTAGTCTGTGAAGCCCATATTTCCATTCTGCACTTCATGACTTGGCAATTGTGGCGACACGACTTTGCTGCCGACTGTACATTAAATGAAACCGTAGAGACAGACGAGGAGGCAGAGAAATAAGTCAGCAACCAGCCAGCCAGTCAGACAGACAGCCAGACAACAACACAGCCTTACCACAACAACAGATAGGGCCAAGAGATTATGACTATCCAACTAGCTGGTATAGGCGTGATGGAGAGGGGCATGTGTGGGCAGAGACGGACTACTAAAAACACAACAAGGATGGGAGGTATATGCAGTGTATATAAACAACACGGAAGGCAAGAGAGGCACTATAGGCAAGCAAAGAGAGTCTGGCAGCCTTGTATAAAAATAAACACTTACTGCGTGTTAACAGTTTGTATGTACCACCATAAGAGAAGAAAACTCACGATTCCCTATTCTCTCTCTCTCTCTCTCTCTCTCTCTCTCTCTCTCTCTCTCTCTCTCTCTCTCTCTCTCTCTCTCTCTCTCTCTCTCTCTCTCTCTCTCTCTCTCTCTCTCTCTCTCTCTCTCTCTCTCTCTCTCTCTCTCTCTCTCTCTCTCTCCTTTATATATACAACTACAACCACATACAGTACATGTACAGTTGGCCCCAGGAATTCGTATACACCACTGTGACATCAAGGGCTCGTAACAACTAGAAAATTTAGTACATTTAGTTTCTAACACCAAACTCCTCTTTAAACTTTTTTGGCTAATACTTGAATCAATCAGCAAAAATTTCCCTATAGTATGTGCAAAATATAGACCCCTTTTAACTTATGCTCTGTTCGAATTCCTGAGGCCGACTGTACACACCACATCCACACATACATATACATACCACAACCACAACCACATACATATACACACCATAACCACATAACATGGTACAGGCTCCTATTCAGACCGAGGCACAGACAGACAATCCCACACACACACAGGGAGGGAGAGAGAGAGGGAGGGAGGGAGGGAGAGGGTAAGGGTCAGTGTTTAGTGTATACCTCGTGGCGTGAGAGCTACCCTTCCTCCAACCATCCCTTTGCCTGCACCTCGTGGCAATGCAATAATGCACTTGGTTAAGTTAGGGGAAGGAAGGGGAGGGAAGCTGTACCACGTGGGGAGAGAAGAGGAAGGAAAGGCTAGACTAACGGGTGAGTTTTGGAGGCGTGGAGATGATGAGAGAGAGAGAGATGGGGGGGAGGGGCACGTAAGGGATGTGTGTGTGTGGGCAGGGACGGAAAATCTGTGTATTTGGGGGAAGGGGGGCAGGAGAGGGATAGAAGAATGGCCTGTATGTGTGCGAACGAGTGAGTTGTAGTTAGACGGGGAATTTAGGAGAGTATGGGGAGGAGAATATTAAAGTGAACTAAAGAGAAATGTGTAAGGAGAGGACAAGGGCAGAATTAGATGATGAGTGTAGAGGTAATTGGGTTTGAAGAAGCACGAGGTAAAAAGGAAAGTCGGGTTTTAAGTATATCTAAAGGGTACGTTGTGGTGGGAGATGGAGGGGGGTTGCAGATGGAAGGGGCGGGGTTAGAGTAATATGTAAGTATGGTGGTAGTGTTGGGTAGGGGTGAGGGTCGGGTAAGGAAAGAAGGGGAGACTGTATGTGGCTAGACACTGACCGGGACGGGTTAAGCCAACGGACACAACACCGCCTCTTGACCACTCACTCCAGGCAGGGGGTAAAAGGCGGAGGAAAGGGGCCAGGCCAGAATGCAAGAGGGCAGGCAGGCAAGCAAGCAGGAAAAAGAGCATGACTGTTGATAAATATACAATAACAGACAATAGTTGTTTACCACTCTTAGGTTTTCGTACAATTCTAGACAAGATTTTTACATTTGCGTTTGGTTGGTTCAGTTTCAAAAGTTGTGTTCAGGAATATGGGAATGCAGAGAACATTAATAGCAGATGCAATTTAATATATTTCTTATAATACAGTATAGTTGGGTAAAGACAGAGAGCTAGAGAGGGTATACTTATAACATATTGGCAGCAGGGTAGGAAAGAAGAATTAGGGAAGGACGGAGTACAAATAAGTAGTGAAGATTATTGCATCAGAGAAAATATGGTAAACACAGGAATGGGATCGTAGAGAGGCAGATACAAGGGAAAACCCGACGAGAGGTATGAGGGTAAAGGTTGGTAAGTAGACGGATTGATACAGCAAGAAAAGTGTGGGAAGCTGCGTAGGTAGAAAATGAGGCAGAGAAAGTGACAGACAGGAAGGGCAGAGAAAGAGAGAGAGAATAAAAGGAAGAGAGGCAAAGGAAGAATGGTTGGTGATGACAAACAGACAGACAGACAGGCAGGCAGGTGGACATTGGACAGGTAGAAGAATTAGGGGTCTATACTACGGTGGGGAGAGGACGGAGAGGCGGGGAAAAGAAGAAGGAAAGGGGCAACTGCAATTTATATTTATCATGCCTCATCTCCCTCTGTGTGTCAGGAAGATTACCAAGAAATGGAAGGATTAGGGGTGAGAGGGAGCCTGGAGGGGTTGGAGGAGCAGGCAGGCAGGTAGGTAGGTAGGCAGGTAGGTAGGCAAGTAGGAGAGTGGGTAAAGTGGCCAAGGCAGGTATACGATAGGGAGAAAGTAGATAGAAGTATCGATAGGTTTAAAAAAGTCGGTTCGTTCGATAAGAGGATGGTTTTTAGGGTAGGTGAAGTCTTTGATGGAAAGTTAGATATGTATGGCAGGTGGGGCTGAGGATTGTGTAGAAAGTGGGTGAGGTGCTGTTGAAAATGAGAGAGTGCTTGTGGTATTTATAGAGAAGGTGTGAATGTGTAAAATCTTTGTGAATAGCGGGTGCTTTGGCTGATTGGTGAGTTAGGTAAGTTATGTATTGTAGGGAGATTAGTTAAGATAAGTGAGATATCTTAATTATTATCGCTTGGGGGTCTTTGCTATAGGTAGGTTGGTAGATAGAATAGTTGGTTTGGTAAGGAATTTAGTTGAAAAATTGTTTTGATTAGTAGTCGGGTAAGTTTGTTGCTTAGATAACTAATTTGATGGCTTATCCTTAATGAGAGAGAGAGAGAGAGAGAGAGAGAGAGAGAGAGAGAGAGAGAGAGAGATGAGATGAGATGAGATGAGATGTTGGCTGACCATGTGCTTGCAAGGGAAGGAGAGAACCTGGTTGATGCTGTTTTTGCCCTGGTGCCTCCCTTGTGTCCATCTCTCTCTCTCTCTCTCTCTCTCTCTCTCTCTCTCTCTCTCTCTCTCTCTCTCTCTCTCTCTCTCTCTCTGGGGTTACATAATATTTTAGATTAGAATTCACTTCAAAAATTTTTATCCAATCACTTTTAAAATGTTTCTACAGCTACAGTATAATATGACTTTACATAATAATAGGGGATGTGTTAAATCCAGATGGTCATTAAGTTATAAAAGTCAAGTGTTTAGTTTTAATAGTGATGAATCGATGTTGCCGATAAAGTTGAAAGAGTTACTACCGGAAACTAACATCATCATACTTGTTTGGATTATGGGGAGAACTTTATTATTATTGTTTTTATTATTATTATTATTATTATTATTATTATTATTATTATTATTATTTTTACTGTTATTGCTATTATTATTATTCTTTTATTCTTTTTTATTGTATATTTTAAAATACACCATAATGTTACTAATAGAGGATCTGTTTCGTGATGTAGTTTGTAGGATTCAGTAACCCTTCAATTACCCAAACCCAAAAGAGGTTCTCCCCTTTAGGTTATCGAAGCCTTGGAGGATCTTATATGCTTCAGTCAGATTACCTCACAGTACGTATGTTTAGAATGGAACTGGAAGAAGAAAAGAAGGAGGAGGAAAAGGACGAAAGGAATAGAAGAGAAGAAAGGAAGATAGATAGATGGGAGAGAGATTAAATAGAACAGGAGGAGGGAAAGGACGAAAGGAATAGAAGTGGAGAAAGGATAGATAGGAGATAAATAGAAAAAGAGGGAGAGGGATTAAGTAGAAAAGGAAATGACATGAGTAGAAAAGGATGGAATGAATAGAAGATTGACAGAAGAAAAAAAAATGTCAGAGTTGGAAAGGGCAACAGAGAAGGAGAGAAGAAGGAAAGTTGATAACATTTATGATAGAAGATGGAAGGGGAAGAGACGGATGAGAGAAAAAAGAAAGTGGACGGGAGGAGAGTAGGAAAGAGGAAAGGAGAAGCATGAGAGAGGAGGAATATCAGAGAAGGAGGGAGGGAGGGAGGGAGGTTATGGGGCAGTTCACCTGGAGAGCTCCCCCCCCCTCCCCCCCATTATTGCACTACTCCCTCCAGGTATTAACAGAGGGAATGGAGACCCCCCTCACCACCACCCGTACCCCTCCCCTTACCCCCGTCTGTTGCTATGCAGTCGTGCTCTCTCTCTCTCTCTCTCTCTCTCTCTCTCTCTCTCTCTCTCTCTCTCTCTCTCTCTCTCTCTCTCTCTCTCTCTCTCTCTCTCTCTCTCTCTCTCTCTCTCTCTCTCTCTCTCTCTCTCTCTCTCTCCAATGTGATAATTTTGATCTTGACAGTTAATACATGATTTACAAATAGAAAGATATTTTGATATTCTGTTCTTGTGTTGTACTGGAAGTGTTATTTGTCAGCTCAGCTAAATGTCAACTCATGATGTTGGCCGGATGAGAAAATGGTAAAATAAGGCAATGGTAATGTTGCTTCGTGACATTCACATTAACACATCATAATATATTTGATTAGATAACTTTAATATTTCCTTGACAATATTGCATGTCAAAAATACCATGTGTGAACTATGACGAGAATAGTATTTTGCTATTTCTGTGGAAGGTAGTAGAATTATGTAACCTATCATCGCTGGAGAAGTGTAATAGTGCAGTATCACAGAATATAAATGTAATGTTATCAGAGTGGAATATTATACGGTACCGGTACTGTCAAACTGGGAGACTGGGATTGGCATTTGAGATGAAGGGAAGGAGGAGGTCTGGGTTGGGTTGGGAGGAACACATGCCACAGGGGCCGAAAACTGTTTGCTTCTGGTGGTGTTGGGGAGGGACAAGGATATCGGGGCGGGAAAGATGTCAGAGAGGCGGGGTAGAATTTGGAACCGGGTGGGGTGGGGCGGGGCAGGGTGGGACACACGTCAAACGGGGCAAGGCGGGGCGGGATAACGTATCAGGAGAGGAGAGGAGAGGAGGAATGTGTTTGGGACCTGATAGGGAGGAGCTGGGTGGGTTGAGACACCGTATCACATTGGCAAGGGAGGTAAAGTTTATAAGAGTAAGCTCAGGTGGGACAGACCAAGAGAGGAAAGGTAGAACTACGTTGGATAAAATCAGGGAGAAAGATCTATGAAGGTGTGACGAATAGGTAAACAGGAGAACATCATTTTGGAAGAGGGAGTGAGAGGAAGAGATGGTGTAGCCAGTTGTGGAAAGTCGACGAGTCAAGGAGGGAAGGAAACACAATAACCAGGTGGCAGTAGTGGTCAGTAAATGTCAACACGTGACCCCTGGTGACCCACTCTTGACCTAACGTTCTGGGTTCTCCTCCTCACTCACATTCTTCATATCCTCCACTCACACATCCTCTCCACTCACACCCCTCTCCACTCACACCCCCTCTCCACCCACACTCCACGACTGTCAACCTTTCACACACTCCTTCACTCCTCTATTTCCATACCCTATGTTCAAGATTCTAGGGTGAGACGGGTATAGGAAAGTGATAATATATAGTTTTTAACAATTTCGAAAAATATATTTATTATAGTACCGGTATGTATTTTAAATAACAATTATTTTCGTATGTTGATGATGGATATATTAATTTTCAATTTATTTTATTCACAAAATCCTTTTTGCCCTTCCACTCCAAAAATAATTTAAATTTTACTCATGTCATTTTTACGACTCCCCAACGTCAACAACCTTCCACCTACACTCCTTTCCCCCTCCATCACCCCTTTCACCCACACTCCTTTCCCCCTCCATCACCCCTTCCACCTACACTGCTTTCCCCCTCCATCACCCCTTTCACCCACACTCCTTTCCCCCTCCATCACCCCTTCCACCTACACTGCTTTCCCCCTCCATCACCCCTTCCACCTACACTCCTTTCACCCTCCATCACCCCTTCCACCTACACTCCTTTCCCCCTCCATCACCCCTTCCACCTACACTGCTTTCCCCCTCCATCACCCCTTCCACCCACCACTCTGTACCTACACCCTCTGTACATTATACTTTTCTAATCATTCCCATACTTATCCATCCAGATCACCTACTCCCCTCTTACCCCTCCACTCACATCCATTACCCTCACCCCTTCACCGAGTCCTGCCCTCTACCAACACCCTTCGCACTCCTAGCCCCTCCCCCCCATATCTGTCACTTCTCACACCCTCGTATCAGCTCACACCCTCGACAAAGCTCGCCTTTCTTCCTTCTCTTAACCTTCTCACACTTCTGTCACTCTCCTTTGTTCTCTGACCTATAATTCTTCTCTTGCCCTTAACTTCACCACGTATAATATCATCCCACACCACTTCCATCACCCCGCCCCCAACCCTACACCACCCTTTGTGTTGGTAGCCTTATAACACTCCTACACAGCCCTTACCTTTCTTGTCCTACACTCATCGTCATAGTACTTGTAGTTTAATGGCTCTGTTAGTTGTATCAGCGATCATTCATATGCAGTTGTTGTTGTTCATTCTTAACTTTCCTTGGGTCTACAGTGACTCACGAGTAGTGTTTGTTTTTCTAACCAAAAGGGCCGTTGCTCCAAACTATTTAGGTAACAAGTTAATAGACCAGAAAGACCAGCTATAAGTACTACATCCTCTCACTGTAGCTGGGACAAACGTTGAATAGTTTCTACATATCATTGTCCCTTCCGCTGTGAAGGTCACATTTGACAGGAAGTTGGTATTTATGTAACGTTTAAGAAAAGAAGAAAAAATGCTAGTGTGATGTGCTTGGTGTGTGGCCGCCTTGAGATGTCGAATGTGTGACAACTGGAGTACACAATGAAAAACAGATTGACATACCCGTCTATCTCTAAATTCCATTATTAATGAAAGTGACTTAAGGATATGTCGATGTACAATGTTTAACTGTTTTCATATACACGTTAATATTACTATATACATATTCAAGTTATCTGTATTAATATATTTGTGTGTATAGATGAGTGAGTGTCTCAAAACTTTTCCCCTGACTGTACAGTAGCATCCCGCAACCCAACACTCCACACCAAGGTCATTCTCTCACCCACACGTTCACCCCTCTTCCACACCCCCACCCCTGTCCCCTCCACATAGGATGATACAAGGATAGAGAGAGGTGGAGGGTTGTAATGGAGGTTGATTGGTCGTCTGCAGAGTGTTAGAGCTGTGAGGCAGGAGTTAGTAGGGAGGGGGAGGGTTGGTTTAGTGATGTAGTGCAGTGATTCACAGCAGCCAGCCAGTCAGTCAGTAAGTCCGTCCCCCTTTCTCACTCCTTCAACGTCATTCATTCATCAGCTGTCAACCACTGCCGTTCACTTCCCTCCACCTCAACTATTTTCTCAGCCTGACTTTGGTGGCAATCTTCTCACATCACCTCCTGAATAAACCCTATTAGTCACTAACAACTCACAATCACCCTTAGCCACTCACAGCTCATAGCCACCCTGCCCTTAGCCCTAGAGCTCACCCCACCCATTGCTTACCCTTCGTCCCACCTCATGTCCAACACCTCATTCCTTGCCCTACCCCTCACCCCCTTGCCCCATTATCCACCACACCCCCTACCACCCCACCCCCTACTATCCACCAGTCCCTCACCCCCTTGCCCCATCATCCACCACACTCCCTACCCCACCTACAACTTTGCTCCTTGCCCTACCCTTCACCATGCCCTTGACTATATCTCTCATGGCATACCCCCTGCCCTGCCCTGCCCTGCCATGCACCACATTCCTCACATACCTCATCACTGGTCCTCTTCCTCCCTCCTGTCTCCCTCCCCCTTTACTCTCTACCCTACTTCCTCTCTCTCTCTCTCTCTCTCTCTCTCTCTCTCTCTCTCTCTCTCTCTCTCTCTCTCTTACAACCCCATCTTACTCTTTCTTCCATCCCACTTTCATTCCCTTCTCGCTCACTTCAATCTCCCTCTCATTCCCACATTAATTACTCTTTCTTCCTTCCTTCCCATTTTCACTCCCACTGCCTCATTATCGTTAATTAATGATATTTCTGTCATCTCGCTCTCACGCCTGTATTGATTTCTCTCATCAAGCTCTTACTCTCATTTACACACACACACACACAATCTCCCTTCCTCTCTCTCTCTCTCTCCCTCCCCCTCCCTCGAACCCTGACTCTCATGCCTGCTTAAATAAGGTAATCGCATTAGGGATGTAAGAGATGAAGTCACAGAGGTATATAAATTTATTTGCTTTTTGATATGGTCGTGTGGTACAGAAAATGTCATTGGTCGTAGCTGCCTGTGATGGTGGTGGTTGTGGTGGTCGTAACTTTGATTGTGGTTGTTTGTTTGTGGTTATTGTTGCACCGATTGTACTGTTGTTGTTGTATTCTAATGTAGGCCGTATGAAGTTTTGACAGTACGGAGTGTGTGACATGTGACAAACTCTAGTGACAGTGGTGGTGGTGGTGGTAGTGTTGATGGTGGTGATGGGGTAGCAGAAATCAGTTTGGTTGTGGTTGGTGAGTGTGATATGCATGTGACAAACTTTGGTGATGGTGGTGTGCTTGAGTTGTGGTGATAGTGATGGTGGTGAGGTATGTAGGGGTAGCAGGAATCTGTCTGTATGTCTGTCAGTCTGGTTGTGGTGGGTGAGAGTGACATGTGACGCTGCTTCCCTTCCCCTCACACTGGCCACAACACTCCCTCCATCCCCTCCTCTTCTTTCTCCCCTCATTCGCTCTCACTGACCTCTCTCTCACCCCACCTCACTGCAGCCAGAACACACATACACACACACAGGATTTCCTATGACCAGATTCTTTATTTTACCCTTCTCCTGCATCTCCTTTCTCGCGTGTGTGTGTGTGTGTGTGTGTGTGGTGATGTAAGTAGCCGCAGTGTGACCTCAGGACTGATGTGGGGTGGGACGGCGATTTATGGTCTGGCTCGAGGGTCATCCAACAAGACCTTTCTCCACCAGGCAACACCAGGAAGGAGTAAGGAAGGTGGGCCACGGATGGATGACGATAAATGAACAATGAGGAAGACAACAAGGGAGGAAGAGGAAGAGAAGGGAAGGAGAGGGAGGTACCATAATGAGAAAGGAAGAGGAAGAGTGAAAACAAGGAAGGAAGAGGAAGAGAAGGAGAGGAAAGGGTGGTACCATAATGAGAAAGGAAGAGACCTATGTGGTGGAGGAGGGAGAGGGAATGTGAAAAATTGCAAAACTTATAAGTGTAGATGTGGTAAGGTAAGGGAGAAAATGGAGATATGTTAAGTAACTTTTGTTAAAGGATTTTCAGTGGAAGCGAAGAAAAGGAGGAAAAGAAAACGGAAAATGTTGCGAGAGTTGTAATGGAGGAGGACAGCGAACGAGAAGGAAAGAGAGGGGATGAGAGGGGCGAAGCTGCGGTGAAGGAGAGGGAGGTTATGGGTCTTCGGGGAGGGCAAGAGAGGGGACGAGAAGGGTAAGGAGGGACAGGACAGGGCAGGGCTGAATGGGATGGTAGATATATATTTTACGGGGCCGAGTCAGACAGAACGGAGCGACAGGACTGATGGAATGGAAGGAGTAGAATGGTAGAGGAGTTGTTGTTAAGAAATAGGAATGATGATATTGGAGAGGAGATAGAAGAGAAGAGAAGGATTAATACAGAGGTTATGGAAAGGAGAAAGAAGGAAAGGACAAAGTTAAAACGTAGTGATGTTGAGCGGGATGGACTTTATGGCTGGGAATGTGAATGAAACGAAAAGAGTGGAAATGGGAAGCACAATATAAGACGAGACAAGATGGGCTACATAGCAACAACAGTCATAAAAGTCTGATTCAAGGAAAGACAGGGGAGGACAAGGTAGGACAAGGCAGGGAAGGGCAAAGGAGGACAAGACAGGGCAGGGGAGGATAAGACAGGGCAGGGGAGGACACGACAGGACAGGGGAGGACAAGACAGGGGAGGACAAGGCAGGGTAGGACAAGGCAGGGCAGGATAAGAAAAGAGACTTGGTCGGAATGAGACTAGTTACTCAAGATAATTTATGTCTATAGGCTACACAAGAGTCATTAAGACAAACGACCACATAAGGTATGAGTTAAGGGAAGGAGATTCTGTCTGGCTCCACAAAGTTCCCTCAGGGTGGGGTGGAGTGGAGTGGAGCAGCGCAGGGTGGGAAAGGTGCATGGAGGATGAAGGATAACTAACATTTTAGAAGCAGTTTTATTTCTATACATTTAACTAATACAGACTCGTGTTATTCGAGCGAGACAAGTCAAACAAGAATGAACACAAGAATGGCTGCATATATATTTTTTGTATTCTTTCTTTTTTTGACGATGAAGTAAAGCTACGATGACTGACAGAACTTTGTAGAAACACCAATTTGGGAAACTGTTCAGGGAAGTGAAACAGAATAGCAAACGTAGAGAGGAACAGGTTTTGTGGAGGATAACAGGAGAAGGGAAGGGGACAGTGTGAAACAACGTGGTGTGTGTGTGTGTGTGTGTATGGTTTGATCTGGTTTGAGGGAGAGGTGTGTGTACTGTGAGGGGAGACAGGAGGACTCAGGACTCAACTCACCCACTCAGACTGAAGCCGCTCTAGCCTCTACCTCCATTAAAGATTTGCATACACAGCCGTAAATAAAAATGGATTAAACCCAAATTGAAATCGTATGCTATTTCAGGCTCGCCTCGAAATACTGGATCCACCACGCTGGTTTGGCGACATTTTCTTCCCCCTTCCCCCCGACCCTGAACGAACGCCAAACTTACCCTGATCGTTGGAGACCTTGGGAACACCACCTGTATCGCTTGCCTTCGCTTCCGTATCAGTATCTTTCGTGTTGGTTTGGTGCCGCCTGAATACTAATACTTCCAAGTCGTCTTTACCCAGGGCCAGTCAGTCAGTCAGTCAGTCAGTCGTGGCGGTGGTCAGTAATTATAGGCTCTGCCATGAAAGGATTTTAGATTAATTGTTTGGTGTGTGTTTATATTCTAGGCGACGCCCTCCTGTCTTTCTTCCATCCAACCTACGAGTCCTATAGTGGCTGTTCTTAATCTCTCTCTCTCTCTCTCTCTCTCTCTCTCTCTCTCTCTCTCTCTCTCTCTCTCTCTCTCTCTCTCTCAATACCAATATTCTAAAGACGGTAAAGTCGTTCCACTCATACACACGACATGTCCTGTACCCAAACTCTTAATTAATCCGTTGTGCGTCACCTGAGCGTAAAAATGACCTCAAAATAAAGGTAGTATAGTGGAGATGGTGTGAGGTGGTGGGGATGTGAGAAGGTGATGGTGGTGGTGGTGATGGTGGTAGTGGTGGGGATGTGAGGTGGTGGTGGTGGTGGTGTGAGAGAGTGGAGTAGGTGGTGTGAGGGAGTGAGTGTGAGTGAGGGGTTCCTGGTGGTGGTGTCTGTGTGAGGGAGTGAGAGAGTGAGGGATTCCTGGTGGTGGTGTTTGTGTGAGGGAGTGAGTGTGAGTGAAATGTTCCTATAATAGTATAGTGGTGGTGTCTGTGTGAGAGAGTGGTAGTGTGAGTGAGGTATTCCTGGTGGTGGTGTCGCTGGAAGGGCTTCTGTGGGGATGAGTCACGCTGGCTGGAGGGACTTTAATTACCGCTTTAATTATGGTCTGATCTGGTTTGGCTGGCAGTCTTTCCAAACCCCCCACACCCCCTTTCTCTGGCCTACCTCCCCTTCCCTTTTCTGGCCTATACCTCCCCACTCTCCCTCCCTTTCCTACCTCCCCACCCTCCCTCCCTCCCTTCCTTGCTTCCCCACCCCCCTCCCTTCCCTGCCTCCCCACTCACCACTACCAATTCACACCCTGTTACCTCCTGTCACTCTCTTCCTTTCTACATTTTTGCCATTTTTTGTAATTGTCTTTCGTTCAAGCTCTCCCCTTGTCCCTTTCTTTCTTTCTTTCTTTCTTTGCTTACGTCCTTCATTCATTCGTTCGTTCGTTCCTGTATTGTGATATTTGTGCTTTGTTCTTTCCTTTCTTTCTTCCTTCCTCCCTTTGAGCCATTTCTTCCTACCTCATCCCGTCCTTCATTCTTGATTCCTTTTCTTCCTCCCACACATTTCATTGTCTTCGTCCTCCACTTACACTCTTCATCTTCCCCCTCCTCCTCCTCCCAATCTTATCCTACCTTCAACTCAATTTGGGCACTTCCTCCTCCTCACCCTCCACCTCCTCCTCCTCCTCCTCCTCCTCCTCCTCCTCCTCCTCCTCCTCCTCCTCCTCCTCCTCCTCCTCCTCCTCCTCCTCCTCCTCCTCCTCCTCCTCCTCCTCCTCCTCTTCTTCTTCTTCTCTGGATGGACTTTTCCTTGCCCCTTGCCCTTTCTCTTTCCACGCTCTCACTCCATTCATCCTTTCTTCTATTACCACTTTTTCTCCCTTAGGTAGCCCCTCACTTTGGCCATTCTTTTCTTTCTTTTCACGTCCTTCCTTCCTTCCTTCCTTGCACCTTTAAATTGCCTCCTTCCGTCCTCCACTCTCAATCTTTTTAATTTTCTTCCTCCTTCCACCCACCTAATTTCTCCTACTTGTTACGACCTCTTGTAATTCCTTTCAGTCTCCTTGCAGGCTTTTCTCTCTCCTTCTTGCCTCTCCCACCATTTCTTCCCTGTCTTACTATTTACTCGTTTGCCTCCTTCCCTCACACTACTCCCGTCCTTCCTTCCTTACCAGCAGTCGTCTTCTCACCCAGACTTCCGCATCAGTTTTACTCATTCCATCACATTTACTGCTTCTGTGGTTTGTTGTCCTCTCTGTATGAATTCATGTTCCCCTTCCTGCTATACTGTCCCTATTCCGTCCAGTCTACATCTACACTCTATCATGTTTTTTTTATTTAACTCACTCATTGCTGATGTCACATAAATGATATAGATGAATGTGGGAAATAGTGTAACCCTTGCACGTTCTTGATTCCCTCCCTTTCCTATTGGTTCACGCTGTAGTTTTGCCCTTGATGTCGGATTACCCATAAAAGAGTTTCAATGACTGACTGACTCTGCACTGTGACATCCATCTACCCCTCCCCGATATGTGTGATGCCTGGGCAAGGTGTATTGGAAAAATTCTGAATTGGATTATTGCAAATCACATCACGTAGTTTGAGACAAAGTTCCTTGGCATAACCTGAAAAGTTAATCAGATCAGTGTGTATTGGCGCGGGAAGGAATGATTTATGAATGAGACTGAGTTTGCTGTAGCGGTGTTAGCAGTGATGTATGTCAGGGTGGAGAAATGTGTGTGTGTGTGTAGTTGAGACGGAGACCAGATCAGCACAGTGTAGCACTATGTATATCCTGTCATGTTGCTCCTCCTCCTTTACACTCCTGCCACACACTACTCTGTTGCCTTTATGTCCCTGGTATAAGAATGATCATCTGCTGCGTCTTGTGTTAATTTGTGTGGAGTGTGTGTGAAGAGAGCAGTTGATAGTCGTTAAGGAGGGAATGTGAGCGCGTGCGTGAGGGGTGCGTGTGCGTGTTGAGGTGCGGGCCGAGTGTGAGAGGCTGGGGCCTGGGGTGGCTGGGGGACTCGTGGGGATGTGGCTGCCAGACTGCCGTGGCGCTTTAGTCATCGGCAAAGTGTGGTCGGGGTAGGACGTAACACCACGCGCGCTGCTCTCTGTGTCGGGAACCATGAGTGACTACGGGCGCCACCTGCTCCTGCCCTTTACCCCGCATCGCACTCCGGTTCACTACTTACGTGTGGACGGATAGTTGTTGGTGTCACGATAGTTTGGTGTGTCAGTGCCCACAGCTTCATTCACACCGAAATTGGAGACTGTTTTTAGTGACTCCTGTGAGTGAGACTTAATTGTTTCCAAGACGAAGCTGCGTTGTGTCCATGTGAGGACACACTCAGCAAGCTTCATTTGCTATTCTAGTCAGCACCAGAAGGACTTCAGTGGGCGACGTGTGTCTCTCCCACGCCCACATCTCTAGTCATTACCGTCAACACACCCGTCCTCAGACTCCTCACCTCCAACCTACCCGAAAATAATATAAATAGTGAGGTGCTTAGTTTTGGTCATCAGGAGTGAGTGTGTACAGTAGTGAGGACAAGATTACAACAGGAGGAAGTGTTCTCTTGTACATTGTGTGTATCTTGTGCCGCTGGACCAGTTACTCTAGTTCCTCCCACCGGTGACGCAGACGGAGTCAACATGAAGTACGGCGACAATTTCGTGAGGTCGATGCGTCGCTCTTTGCGCATCAAGAAGAGCAAGAGTGTCACCATCACCAACAACAACACCATTAAGAGGAAATCGGGTAAGTGGTCATACCCCCATCCAGGATAGTTTGTGCCAAAGACACACACACATTACCACCAGATACATGCCCGATTATGGAAAGTTTTACTATTGCCAGCTTTTTCTTACCTTGTGTTGGTTGACCTTCTTTGGCTCCAGTTAGACCTTCCCTCCTCTAGTGCTGACCTTGTGCACCATTGTTTCATTGTTAGAACTTGTGTTTAGTTTATAGGAAGCTAAGTAGACTCCAGTAATTTCTCGCTACGTGTAACATTATGCAATCCAGGTTAAATAGTATGCATATAATTATGAATCTACTTACACCAGTGTAGTAGATTAGATAGATTTAAGCAGGAAATATCTTGTCGCCATAATTTATCGGTCGTGTTTTTTAACTTGTCAGTCACTTTGTTATTTAGATAGTGTGTTTACAGAAACCAGTTGTTGTAATATAACTTTCGGGCATCTGATTTAAGCTGATTTTAGATGAGCTGCTTAATCACAGACACTACGAAGTTTTTAGTTTCAAGAAATTGTAATAATGGTATAATGAATGACATGTTCTGGTTGTGTTGCTGAGAGCCTGTATTGACAGTCGAGCCTCAGCTCACCTGGCGAACATTTTTATGGCGTGTGCTTCGAGATAATAACTTACAGCTGTTATCTACTTGATATTATATGATAACGCGAGGTCATCAGCTTCAAACATATGTCTTGTTGTTATTGTCTTAGTTTTGTAAATGAGTAATGTAGCTGCTGTATATTATATATTAGCAAGTAGCTATTTTTTTCTTTGGTGCTTTATCAACATATTTATGAAGATGTGTACAGTTATGGTCCTTTAAAGGTAGGTATTTAGCACTTGAGATGAAACCTTTGGTGAAGATGATGAGTTTCAGTTCAGGAAAACTATAGTTAGATATGAAAATGTCGATCAGACGTACTGATGGTGCTTAATCGATTTATGTCCAATAAAAACATGTTACGGTTGTCAGAAAATCAAGAAAATTTGTAACAAATGTTCCTTCCTGGTGCGTTGTATCCATCAGGCCTAGAGTGATTCATTGCTCTCGGTGTGGGAGGACGGAGGAGGCAGACGCTGGACTTTCTCATCGTAAATCTGCCATCTAGTGAATAAATACAGATAACGAGATATAGAGGAAAATATATGTGTGTTTACGCATTGCTTTCATTTGTTGTTTGTATATCCATATATAGACGACCTTGTAAGTTTGTGTCTTGGGTTGTTTGCTTATATGGGTTAGAGATCCACCCACACCGGGGCCTGGATACGGCCACCCTCCCATTATGCACCTCGGCCCTGTAATTTTCTTGTTTACCGAGCAAGTGAGAGACCCAGTGAGGGCGAATTACGAGGCTTTGTTGTGGTAAGCCGTGTGGTGGGCGTGAGGGCAGGGCAGGCCACGAGGGCGCGAGCATGAATGAGGAGATAACACTCGGGTTTTAGTGACGTGTGTTAAAGCCAAGCTATTACCCTACAAGTAGTTGTCAGTGGTGATAAGATATTACCTTATATCTCTTGTTTATTATCACCACAACAAAGCCATAAAATAGGAAGTGAAGTGAAGATGAGCTTAGCGGGGAAAGGATGAGGTGGTTGTGGGCTGAGGGTTGAGGTCCTGAGGTAACAGTTTACGACGGGCCTGAGAAAAAGGGTTCGAGGCGACGGGTGAGGTGTGGTCAGAGACTCACCCAGGGGACCCACTCACCCACGGGGGGTCCTGGTGTCAAAATATTCTTGGGAGATGTGGGAGGAGGAGCCAGTAACTACGGATACGAGTCTGGAAAGTAAGATATGAAATAAAAGAAAAAAATACTGTATGTCAGGGAAGAGCAAGCAAGGGTTCGGGTGAGATGGGAATCACCGGAATTGAGGAGAAATTGAGGCGAGTCGGAGAAGCGGAAAATTGGGCGAAGAGGTCAGAAAGAGTCGGGATGTTAGATGAACGAGTCGGGATGTGTGTCAGTGAAATGCAATGAGACCTGAGAGCATCATCGGTTGGTTTCTTTTTAGTTTCATGAACGACTCTGGTGGTCACTGAGGATTGTTTTCTATAGGGATTATCAGAGGTTGAAGATAAAGTCGTAGGGGTTGAAAATATTTAGTGTTCCTATAAGTCACACCCGGTCGATTGGAATACGGAATCAAATGTATGTTTCTGTTGCACGATATTCACGTAGCCTATTGCCTACATGTTTACAGGGATAGTATACTTGTGAAATATTGGAACAGAAAGAGGGGAGTGAGGGTAAAGAGTTAACAGAAAGAGTGGAGTGAGTGTGAGAATGGAACAGAAAGAGTGGAATGAAAGTAAAGATTTAACAGAAAGAGTGGAGTGAGTGAGAATGGAACAGAAAAAGTGGAGTGAGAGTAAGGAAGAGGAGTACAGCTAGGGTAAGGAAAGCTGGTAAGGTTGGTTTAGTTCCCCAGGGGTCAGTCACGGCATCACAGCGGGGTGGTGAAGGGGGAGCAGGGCGGGGGGCAGCAGTTACCTTGGTTGTCAAAGCCGCAAGTGCCCGTGGGGGTTGGGGAGGGGTTGAGTGAGACCTTCAGGGTATATACTGTTTGATAAGTTAGCAGGATACTTACAATAAAAGAAAAATTCTTACGTTTCCTGTGTAAGAATGAGAGTACTTTTGTGGTTTCATTGTGATAGTCTGTGTGTGAAAGAGTGATCAATGTATAACGTTATTTCCCCTATACATGACTCACTACACACATTGGATATTTACACTATAAGTCGTACGAACCACATTGGATATTTACACTATAAGTCGTACGAACCACATTGGATATTTACACTAAGTCGTACGAACGGCATTGGATATTTACACACTTAGTCAAACGAACCACACTTGAAATTTACACACTAAGTCATACGAAACGCTACTTTGGTATCAGTGGTTCCTCGTGGGTCATTGTGATGTTTATATGTAGATTTCTGTGGCCAAGACCCCGGATGTGTCCCCGCAACGTCTGGAGATGGTTGTTGCAAGATAGGGGCAGCCTCAATAGGGGCCGGATGTTGGACACTATAATAGTACTCTGGTCTTATAATGTACCAAAGGGACTGTGGTCGATGGCAGGCGGGTATCCACACAGAGTGTACTTTTTTTGTTGGAAGGAAAGTTTAGCCTGTGTTGTATTAAGAATGTGGTGTGTGTGTGTTTGTTGCGACGATCTTTATCCACGTTAGGTGCAAAATTCGTAGAAAATATCCATGTAAATTACCATTCTCTATGCCTTATTTAGCACAAGTTAATCTCCCCTTGAGAATACCTTGGTACGTCGTGAACAGAATCTGTGGTGGTGTGTTGTGCGTCGGGACATGTGGCCAGGGATAGTCCATAGGAGATGAGTCGTCATATAAGGCAAGCGGCGCCGGGTGGAGGAGGCATGGGGGCAAACACTCATTGTCGGTTACCAGGGACGTGGAGTGGCTCGCGTGAGATGTTTTGGAAAGAGAGTATGGTAGGATTGGACTTTCAGGAGTGGCTCAGGAAGAGTTGCTGCTTACCGTACCTGGCTAAATTGGGCTCTTGGGTAAACAGGCCTTGTCAGAATGGCACCTTTGGCTTTATTTTTGTGGGTGCTACTCAAGAAAAACGGCCGGAGTGTGATGGATCTTATATCATGATGTGTAAATGTAGTCAGAAGCTGTGTGTTAAGCTGCAACATAATGCTTGGTAGTAATAAGCTTGTAGTTGTCGAATGGGGTTTGATAAAGCTGACGTTCTGTTTCATAGGCGTCGTAGCATTCGAGAAATATAAATCAGAGTATGGTGGTGAGTAGAGAAGCCGTGGCAGATGTGTAGGGGAAGAACAAACGGGTAAAAGAATGTGCGGCATGTGTTAGAAAAATAGTTATTACCTGGCGTGTAAGGAGCAATACCAGGTGTTGCTGTAAATCCCCGTGTTTAGGGGATTTCGTGCTTTAGCTTAAGTATTGTACAAAAATACTTTCACCAATTGTTTCAACTGAAGCCTTGGGTGTTTCGTTCTCTCGAGAATGTCTTCAGGAAAAAGCAAGGTTTGATTTATAGTAAAGTGAAGTTTGTTGAAGTCAGAGGCAAGGAGCTAGTATGGGTAAAAGGAGCGCCAAGGTAAAGTGTAATTTGTTGTAGGTTAGGGAAAGGCTGACGTGGAAGGGGAGGGTCTAATGTCGGAAAGGTGAGGTCCGGTGTGGTGTAGGGAAGGGGGAGGGGGAGGCTGAGGCTGAGAGAGATGGGTGTTGTGATAGCGGTGGGTTAGTCACTAAATGTGAGGTAATTTTGTGCCTCCCTCCCACTACACACACACACACACCTCCATCCATCCTCCCCTACTCATCCTCTCACCTCTTTCCTCCCTCCCTTTTTCCTCTCACCATGCCCTCCTCCTCACATCGTTCCTGCTCTCACAACACACTCAACCTCTTTCCTCCCTCTTGCCTTTCCAGTCTACCTCTTCCCAATTTCTCTCCTCCCACTACACACACTCCCTCCATCCTTCCCATCCTCTCTCCCTCCATCCCTCCCATCCTCTCTCCCTCCATCCCTTCCATCCTCTCAGGCTTTGTTTTCCAACCAAGTAAGGAGATCGTTAGGCGAGACGGGAGAATGGGAAACTTAATGGAAACAAGAAGTTAAAAGAAAGAAAATACCGAGATGAAGGAAAAGAATAGAGGAATGGAAAGGAGATAGAAAACTCAGGAAGCATGAGAGTACAAGTGAAGCATGTGTCTGTTAAGGGGAGATTCTCTTGTTGGTGAATTGGAATGGTTCTGATTCCTCCATAGTATGCCAGGGAAAAGGTGCAACTTATCAAAACATAATGGTGGCCTGTTGCTCGGAAAAGTTTGAAGGAATCAGATTTGCAAACACTGTAATACTTCCTTAAGGACCCTGTGATAGTGTATGGGACTTGGTGGCTTCTGATTCCTCCTGAATATGGCACGAAACAAACAAATTCATTCCATATAAAAATTAAATTATAAGTGGCAATATTTGAAGGACTCGCCAACCTAGAATTTTCTGACTACATCACGGGGACCCTTAAAACCAAGACATGTAGGCTAACCCTTAGTATAATTCCCAGGCAGTACGGAATTTCTCTAAAAAGGATTTGACGCTTGTGGTCTGCCCTGGTATTTCTACAATGTGTTGAACTTAAGGGGAGTTTGTTAGCCACTCTGACCAACCTTGTCACACTCTTATCATACCTTGGCTGAGCCGCGACGTGTTATGAGGAACCATTATCTTAAAAAAAAAATTCCACGGTCATTCAGAATTTTATGTTATTTTTGTGAGTGTTTCTAGTTTTTTTTTTTTTTTTTTTTTTGCTCCGTCTACTACTAACTAAATGTATGGCTCGGTATTTATTTAATATATATTCAAGATGTATAATTCAGCACATGATATAATTATAGTGTGTGTGCTTTTGTTGTTGTTATTATTATTATTATTGTATTGGTCTTATTGTTGTTCTAGTTATTTATGTCTTTTATTCTACAGTTGTACTCCGGTAATTTTTCTCTAAACGGGACATATTCCGTAGATTAAGGCGTGGTAGTTGTTGTGTTTGTTTTTTATAAGACGTGATAGATGATGTTGTTGTGTTAGTCGTTACCGTCGGTTGATTCCTACAGTAAAGAGAGAGAAACGTGATTGGTGCAGCTGCTATAGGTAAGTGTGTGTGTGTGTGTATGAGAGAGAGAGATAGAGAGAATGTGTGTGTGTGTATGAGAGAGAGAGAGAGAGAGAGAGAGAGAGAGAGAGAGAGAGAGAGAGAGAGAGAGAGAGAGAGAGAGAGAGAGAGAATGTGTGAGAGTGTGTGATTGACGGTGTTGTCGCCACGTGTATATAGTCTCCCACAGCTTCCCCCCACTTTCACATCTTATAGCCTACCTCACTATACGGTACCTCTCTACACTTCCTCTTTACCTTCTTCCACCTCTCACCTTTCTCAGCTTTTCTGTTCCCCTCCACCTTCCACCTTCCTCGTTACTCACATATCTTACTTCCCATCATCATAACTTTTCTCCTTTCAAACATCTTCCACCGCCTCTTGCATGCCCCCTTCCTCACCTTTCATCAGGTATATTAAATTTACAATTGTATTTCCCACCTCATTATTTTTTTCTCTCATCGTTTTGACTTAAGTATACCGCGGTACTCATTCATATATTAAATGTAAATCCTCTCATTTGTAATAGATGAACCATATTTTCGACTTGTTAACTTGAATGAATCCTGTTTATTAGTACAATCAGACACTTCCTCTTTCCCCCTTACTTCCTCCTTGTCTCACATATTTAATTAAGCTCCCTCTTCACTCGTACCACACACCTGACCTTCCATTTCCGCCTTCCCTCCCCCTTTCTCGAGTTCTCTCTTCCTTCCTCTCCTCTTTTACATATAGTTTTTTCCCTACACCATATGCATCTTCCCCTTTTCTTCCCTTTTATCACCTTTTTCTTCCATAACTAACTTGTATACACTCATTTCTTTCCTCTCCTCTGCCGATTCTGCTACCCTCTTCTCCCAACTCCTTTTCCTTTCGTCAACCAACCTCCATTAGGCTACTTTTGTACTCCCATTTCTCCGTTTTAAATATATTGTAACCACTTCCACCATCTCTTCCTCTTCCACCTTCCCTTCTCTTCCACTATAATTATTTCCTTTTCCTCTTCCACCACTTTCTCATCTTCCCTCTACCTTCTCCTCCACCGCTACCCCTTACTGTAATCCTTTGTATATTCCTTCGTATTTTCCTCATCTTTCTCTTCTTCATCCTCCCCCTCTTCCACTTCTTTCTCCCCCTCTTCCTCATTCTCCCCCTCTTCCTCATTCTCACCCTCTTCCTCTTCTTTCTCCCCCTCTTCCTCATTCTCCCCCTCTTCCTCTTCCTCCCCCTCTTCCTCTTCTTTCTCCCCCTCTTCCTCTTCTTTCTCCTGCTCCTCCTTCTCCACCTTTGAGCACGTCGGTGGCCACCACGGCTCATGGTCTCAAGAGGTAACGGCAAAAAAATCAAGAGAGGAGAGTTGTTTGTTCCAGCCCCCTTGTTATGTCTCTCTCTCTCTCTCTCTCTCTCTCTCTCTCTCTCTCTCTCTCTCTCTCTCTCTCTCTCTCTCTCTCTCTCGTCTTTTTCTCTGTCTACGTTATACCTATTTAGTATTTTGCTGATATTTAAATTTTAGTGACCTATTGAATGCCCATTTTTGCAATCAATCTGTTTCTCCTTCCTCCATATAAACACATTCATCACCCAACCAAACATTTCCTCTTCCTATATACACGTCTTTCCTTCTCTGTAACCTCTCGTTTTCCTTGAGCTTTCCACTACGAGAGTCACGTCATCAAGTTTGAACATACTCTGACGTGTTTAGGAATCGTCGTATAGTGATATATTTTCCTACAACATTTTCCTATTGTGTTGTATAAACCAGTCCGACATTATATTTTTACAATTTTTTTATGCTTAGTATAGACTATTTCCCTTTATTTCCTTCCTCCAGCTGCCTCCATATCTGGCCTTCCGTTTCCTCCTTGACTCACCCCTTCCTCTATACTCTATATCCTACTCTAATCTAACCCATCACTATAACCACCACATCATCTAATCTACTCTATACTGATCTAACTCATCACTAACCACCACACACACCATCCCCGTCCACCTGTCTGCCCACCTCACCTCACCTGCCCCTCAAACTCATTTCACTTAAGTAACATCCCTTTCTTCTATACGCCCACCCCCAGCCCTCCCCACCCACCCATTTACACCTTAATCCCTTCAGCCGTCACTACCCCGCCCCGCCCACCAATCCATTCACACCCATAGACGTTTAGAAGGTTAAGGGACTCTGTGATATAGTCAGAAAATTGGAGGTAGATGAGTCCTTCAAATATTGCCACGGAACACCACCGATATGGAAAGAGCTTGTTTTGTGGTATAGTCAGGAGGAATCAGAAGTCTCCAATTTTCATACACGATCACAGGGTCCTTAATTAAGAAGTAAGAGTGTAAAGGTTAAGTTGGTAGTGGTAATGATATGTCTGGTTAATTCATTTTCTCCATCTGTATTATTTTTTATTTCTTTAATTTTGTGTTTGCCGTCATTATTCTTCCTCTTTTTCATAATTAATTTTCATCATCGTTTCTCATCTTCAACTTCCCTGTAATTTCTCATATTTCCACTTTACAATTTTCCTAATTTACCCATTTCAATATAGTTTTCCATTTTCCACCTTTCTGTTTTCCACCACCATCACCTCCTCTTTCTCTCTCCTCCTCCTCCTCCTCTTCTCTTGCTCCTTTTTCCCTAACCTCCCTACTGCCAAACCATCCATCAGGCTTGTCACTCTCTCCCTCTTCTTCTCCCCTGTAGGTCTATATACCACCCTGCCACTCCCCCTCACGTCCCTCTCCTCCCCCTCCTTTCCCTCAGGCAGGTCCCGAGTTGTTTGTGTGTGTTTGTTGATGGTCAGCGAAGTCGGGGGTTGACGGTGTGGTGGTTTTTAACGGGTTATGGGCACAGGGTGGGGTAGGTGGCAGGTTGTGTGTGTGTGTCAGAGAGAGAGAGAGAGAGAGAGAGAGAGAGAGAGAGAGAGAGAGAGAGAGAGAGAGAGCACTGATTGATGCCACTGAACTCTTGCCTTGCTGGGTGGGAAGTTGAGATCGTGAGGTGAATGTTGACTGCCGTGAAAAAAGATAATAATGGTTATTTACGACTGTATATTTCCTAGTGTGATCCTTTTACCAGACTGAAGGCCGTACGTGAAGTGTTTATGTACGTGAATTGTTCCTAAACGACAGATACTTGCTTGTGTTAACGTGTAGTACAGAGTTTAAGAATTATTTGTAACCTGATAATTAGGACTAAATGGAGAATAACTTATCATATGTTAGGATAGATAAATATTATGTTGAGTAAAGGTAATATACAGTATGTGTTTAATAGTGAGAGTATTTACATAGTTTTTAAGTGTAAGAGTGAGTGTATAGGTATTAATTATCACTGACTTTGGGATTACACCTATGATGAGTCTGGTGAGGGACAGTGAGCGTGGGAGACAATGACTGGCCTTGGATGCTGAGTGAGTCTGCAATATTGACGTCCCTTCGTCCGTGGCTGATCCCTCTCTCCCTCACCCCTTCTCTCTCTCCCTCCCTCACCCCTTCTCTCTCTCCCTCACCCATCCTGCCTCTGTCTGGACTCACTCACTCACAGCTTACTATCCCTCCTCTCCATCTATGTCGTATACAGTGGCATGTGATACTAGCTGCTACACTATTTTAATTTATTTTTTTCTAACTCACTTGTTAACTAACGTTAAAGTTCTACCCTGTGCATATCTTTGTTGTGTTGTGGTCTGATAAGTGTAATAGCGTTTTAGTCCTTCCCTGTGTACACAATGGGTAGCGTATATACAGTACTCAAGCCCTGGAGCATAAACACTGCCTTATCCTGTCCAACGTCACACCCACTTCCTCTCCTCTCCCCTCCTCTCTCGGACCACACTAACTACACTAACTACACTACACTACACTTGTCCTGTCGCTGTTGTCGATTGTTGTCCTGGCTGGTTTCTCTGGGTGTGTTGTTTGTGTTGTCTTCACTCACACATACATCGACGTTCTGTTTCATACACCACTGTTTTGCCTTTAATAATATACAGTGCTTTTTCCCTACATAATTGTCACTGTCATTGATTCTATTCCTTCATTTACTCAGTTCTCTATCATCCTCTCCACCCTCATCTCTCTCTCTCTTTTTTCTCTTATTTCTCTCTCTTCTCTCTGCCATGTGCTTTGCGTCTGATATGACTCCTTTATCTATTTTATTTTCTCCTTCCTCTTACATTTTCCTTCCCCCATCCCGTGCCCAATTTCGTGTTTCCCCCTCTTCCTGTTTTCGCCCTCCGCACCTCTCCCTCTCTTCCTCCCGAGGCTGCCGACTTCCTGACATTTCTGCGGCATCAGCTGGTTGTAATCCACTTATTTGTGTTTGCTTTCCTTTGCTACACTTTTTCTTCTCATCGCTTTCATCTTCCTTTCTTTTTATCTTTTTCACAACTCTTTTTTATTTTTGTATTAGTTCTTTTTTATATTTTAGTGTCCTATTTGTCCTCTTTCATATTTGTCCAGATTTTCATTCCCCTTTCTTCTTTCTATTTTTGCTGCAATACCTACTTCACCTTTCCTACCACCTTTTCGTCTGTGATTCTCGACCACCGTTATCCCTTTCCTACTTCCCTTTCTCTTCGACTACTCCTCTTCGCTCTTTCACATCTCATCTTGCACCTTTCCCACCTTTCCTCGTCTTCCATGCTTCTTCCATCGCAATCATGTTATCACATCTTTCTTGGTTTTTCCTCACCCCTTTTTCCCTCATCCCTATTTCTCCCTCTCCACCTTTCTATCCATCTATCTTTATCTATCTATCTAACTTCTCCATCTCCACTAGCGACCTTCCACCTGCCCCGTGCTGCTCGTCTGCCTCCTCAGCACGTTCTTAATCCACTTTCCATCACCCCAGGGACGTCGGCTTGGCTTGGCTTGGCTTGGCTTGGCAGTGTGTGTGGCAGAGGAAAGGGGAGAGGGGAGAGGGACTTTTTACCGGGCTTCTGCGCCGGCTCATGATCGTGTCAGACCTCCACCAGCCTGGTCACCCGGCTTGGAAATGTTGTGTGCCGGTATTGTAGGGCCGAGCAACACACCTAACCTACCTAACATATGGTGTTGTTGGACCGGGGTCACAGGAGGAAGGAGGATGTCTCAATACCGAGGCCTTTTTTGTTGTTGATGTTGGCCAGTGTGATGTGTATCGTATAGGAAAGGACGGTGGTGATGATGTTCAGGAATTGAAGTCTGTCTACCTTACTGATCTCACCAAACTAAGATATAAAACTGCTTTTCGGTATGGTATCTTATCACTTTGAGTATAATAATGAAGAGAGTGTATAAAATCACCAGTATATGACGAGATTTTAATTGTTCTTATCAGATAATAAACCAATATTCCTTACGGGATACATAAAAATTAGTGGAGATTCTTGTAGGATATATACAGGTTTTTCTTCATGTAAATTATACAAAAGTGTCACTGTGTGTGTGTTTATGAGAGTCTATGTGTATGTGTGTGTGTGTTGTGTGTTGCAAGAGGGCAGCTGATGATGAGGATGCTGCGGCCGGCAACCGTTGCAGCGCTGGGCCCCGACAACACGTGTATAAAGCGCCTTCCCTCCCGCCTTCCCTCCCTGCCAGATGTTGGTTGGTTGGTTGGTGGGTTGGGTGGCCTTGTCCAGGTGAGTGTGGGGCACCGGACTTATACCTCAGGTGGACCAACGCCCCGGGGCACCCCACTGTGGGAGGAGGAGGTGCTGGGGACTGAAGGTGGAGGAGTTTCTGGAATATTGGGTGAGAGAGAGAGAGAGAGAGAGAGAGAGAGAGAGAGAGAGAGAGAGAGAGAGAGAGAGAGAGAGAGAGAGAGAGAGTGTTAAGACGTATTAGAATGCCAAGAAATAGATAAATGAATGAATGACTTTAACATTCATAGATAAATAATATAAAGCCAAGATCTGAATGTAGTGAAAAAAAATACAATATGGTCACTGAGGTCTTTGTCCTTTAACTGCTGCTGCTGGTGATGATGATGATGATGATGATGTGTGTGTTAGTGTGGAGAATTAGTGATGGATCAAGGGAAATGCTGCCTTCTTTTGCTGGCTGTCGATAATGTTACTTGACTGGTGAAAGTTGCCATTTATGTGTGGTTGGTTGTCTTTAGAGTTTTGGAGGAGGAGGTTTTGTGTGTGTTTTATTTTGTTTTTCTATCCTGTTTTGAGAAAGTTAAGGACCAAAGGTATAGAAAGAATCCAGTTGAAGAAATTGATGAAAAATATGGGTGGAGTCACAAATCATACTCAATTTCTTGCAAGATTTCCACACGCATTGAGTTTGAAGATGTACACACACACACACACACACACACACACACACACACACACACACACACACACACACACACACACACACACACACACACACACACACACACACACACACACACACACACACACACACACACACACACACACACACACACACACACACACACACACACACACACACACACACACACACACACACACACACACACACACACACACACACACACACACACACACCTTACCTTACCTTACCTTAATTCTCGTGTCTCCATCTCCTCTCAACTTCCATTCTGACCATCTGTCTCCACGTTACACTTCTTCTCAGGGCAGGAATAATTCACGATCTCCTCCTCTTGCTTCTCTCCTTTTCTCTCTCCTCTCTCTCTTTACTCTCTCCTTTCTCTCTTTACTCTTTACTCTCTATTTACTCTTTACTCTCTCTTATATCTTGTTTACCTCATTTTGATTCTACATTTCCTTTTACTTCACAACTTTATTCCACTTAACACTTTATTTCATCTTCTATTTTACTTCTCACTTTTCTCCTCCCTCTTACTGCTTGTCCTCTTTATTCTCATTTATTTTTCTTCCTTTTCTTTCTCCTGTCTCTCAGTTAGTCGGGTTTGTGGCAATCGGAGTTAAAAATAAGAGAGGAAGAAGCGTTGTTGCAGACTGGAAAGATGGCAAGTGTTTAGTCTTTTTCCCCGACCTCCAAGCTATACCCTTCTCCCTTCCTCATTCTCTCTTTGCTTTGTTCCCCCTCGCTTTCTCTCTTCCTCTTCCTACCCACCCACCCCCCTCCTCCTCACGTCTTTCTTTTCTTGTTCTATTCTCTCTCTCGCTCTCTCTCTCTCTCACTTGTTTTCTCAGCACTTTTCTCTCTCTTGCCCTTTGTGACTTCTCCTTTGCCCTTTGCTGCTCCCTCTCACGACCCTTCCCCTCCTTTCCCCTCCTCTTCCCTTACTTCCCTTTCCTCATCGTCCTTACTTTATTTTACTGCTTTCTACTCAACCCTTACTCATCCTTCTCTCTTTTTACTCTTTCTGCTTGAACTTCTATTTTCGCTCCTCTTTCATCCTTAAACTTTTTTTTTCACTTTTTCTCCCTAATCCTTCCTTTCTTTTACTCCTTGCACGCTCTTTCTTTCTCATCCTTTCATCTTCCTTTATCTCCTATTATCCCATCCATCTCACTTCCATCTCATTTTCGTTAACTTTATCACCCCCTCTCTCATCCGCTTATCTCATTCTCCATATTCTCCGTTACCCCATTCTCTTTCTCCCACACCTCTTACCTTACCCCCACCCCCATAACATCAAAAGGGTGTAGGGGGGGAGGGGGGGGGGAGAACAGTGAAGTGGCTATGGTCACCCACTTGACCGCACCCCTCCTCCCCCTCCTCCTACTCCATTTTGTACCCTCTACTCTCATCCCTCCTCCCACCTCTCCTCTCCTCTCCTCTCCTCTCCTCTCCTCTCATCCCTCCTCCCACCTCTCCTCTCCTCTCATCCCTCCTCCCACCTCTTCTCTCCTCTGATCCCTCCTCCCACCTCTCCTCATCCCTCCTCCCACCTCTCCTCCTCCCACCTCTCCTCCTCCCTCCTCCCATCTCTCCTCATCCCTCCTCCCATCTCCTCCTTCCTTCCCCATCCTATAAGCCTTTATGTCCAGTTCTTTTGTGACCTCCTTCACACTTTTGTCTTTTGGACTTTTACTCTCTCGCCTCCATTTTTTTTTCAGGGGTCCAATCTCATAACTCGTTCTCTCTTTTATATATACAAGTTATATTTACGTACCTTTGTCTACCCCCCCCCCCCCCCTATCCTTTTTTATGTACATATATATATTTTTTTACGTACCTCTTTATACTTCCCTAACCTCTGTGTATATATAGGCTACCTCTGTATCTGTTCATGTCATGACTTACCCTCCCTGAGCTTGCGTGTGTGCGTGTGTTCGTGTGTGTCATTTATATAATCTTTTTAGGACTTGGTTTGTCTCTGTTCACCACCACCACCACCAACACCACCATCACCAACACCACCATCACCAACACCACCATCACCAACACCACCAACACCAACACCACCACATTAGCAACTTTCTAATCTGCCTCTTGTTTTATGCCTGACTTCATCCAGACAGGTATTATTTTTCTTCCTTTGTATACTTTCTTAAATTATTCTCTTGATCTTACATATCCTCTAACATACCCTAATCTTTCCTGTAAATTATTTCCCAGCATCTTCCATAATTACTACTCTCCTTTCTACTCCCTTCAGACAGCCAGACAGACTGAACTGACAGATGTTGGGGAGGAATGAATCTTATTGTTGTGTCCTTCACCATATGTGGGTCAGTAGGAGTCTGGAAAATTCTTACCCCCAAGATGTTCCAGCTGTCATGAGGAGGGGCTGGGTAATGAGGCAGGTGTGAGAGACAGGAGGCAGGTGTGTGAAACTGGTGGGTGAGGATGTGTGAGACTGGTGGGTGTGGCAGGGGTAGAAAGGTGCAGTATGGAGCAGGGTTGGGTGAAGCTTTGTGGGGTAGGGTATGGGTGAAGTTTTGCGGTAGTTGTCGATAAAGCAGGTTTGTGGTAGTGTTGGGTGAAGGTTTGTGGTACTGGTGGGTGCAGGTGTGGGTAACTGGTAGGAGGCAGGTGTGGATATATACATGCTACAGACGACACTATCTCAAGACACTATCTTCCGGAACTTGGGTTAAAACAGCTGTTGGTAGGATAAGGAGGAGGAGGAGGAAAGTGTCTAGGTCGTCTGGGATGACTGGCTGACTGACCCACGTGGCACACACACACACCATCAACTCTTTTATAGCTTACAGGAGAAGGTTACCTGAGAAGGGAAGCTGCTGTTAAGTGCTGGTGGTGATGACGGTAGTGGTAGTGGTAGAGGGTGTGTTAAGTGCTGCTGGCGATGTTGGTAGTGGTAGTGGTAGAGGGTTGTTAAGTGCTGGTGGTGGTGGTGGTGGTAGTGGTAAAGATGGTAGAGTATTGTAGTGTTGGTGGTAATAATGATTGTGGTGACAGCCCGATGGAATTTTTTTTCCCATATCTACTCTTTTAAGGAAGAACAATTGGTAGTTACGATGATTACAAGGAGGATTCATATTATATATCAAGTAATTCTCAGTTCCACTTGAAAGAACAATGAATAGTTTGTCAAGTTAAAAGGACAACTATGTTCAGGTATTTGTAGCTTTGGTGTATTTGTTCTGTGAATAAGAGTTGCGAGTGGTATATGAATAACTCGCTATATATGAATAACTCGCTATATATGAATGACTCACTATATATGAATGACTCACTATATATGACTATGAATGACTTGAGACACTGACCTTCGGCTTGGACACATGAGTTGAGGCTTGAGGATTTATACTGTACGTGTGTGTGTGAGAGGGTGAGTGCTCAGAGGAGGAGGTGCTCTACTGTTGACAGGATTAAAGCTGAGAGGACGTGATTTGCCCTCGGTTCTCAGGGAGTTCAGGGGGGATGGGAGTCTGGGGGTCGTGTAGGGCTTCTCGAGATATTGTTCCCTAAATGCATGGTGAAAAATTTCTGGTTATAGAAATTATAATCAAACAAGAAACATTTTTAAGAACAATATTTCAATGCAACATAAATATATTTCAGTCTAGTCTCTTGTCGATCATCCGCTTTATGGTTCGGTGAAAATGTGTATATATTTTTGACCGATAATTAAACTGGCAGCATGTGTGTGAGAGGAACGGGTATGCAAATTAGGCCGGAGTGAGGCCTCTCTCCCCCGCCAGCTGCCCTACTTTATGACCAGTTGATAATGTGTCGCGTGTCAATGATGTAGGTGGACACAACAATACTGAGAGCTGCCCACAACCCCTCCTCCCCACTACTCATAGAAAGGCACATGTGGCAAGGAAGGATTGATCACTCACCCGCCTATCCCTCCATCACACTCACAGCCTACTGGTAACTCCGGTAGGCCTGTCTGGTCGTACAGTAGGGGGCGTCAGCTGCACGGCGGGGGGCAGCGTGCCATTCACACCAATAACAACGGATGTCGATAATGGTGTTGGTGCCAGACTGTGCTGATGGTTCCCTGGTGCTGCTTGTGGCTCTCAAACCTACTTTCTGTCTTCCTATATAGGCCTTTCATTATCCATTATCTGGCTGGGTTTCCTTACCCTCTAAAAGCAGGTTGGAGGACAGAGGAAGCATCAACACTACTGTACATCAGAGTGTGTAGGCTGCCATACTGATAGACACATTGTGGAAGGTCATGTTTATGTAGCTGGAATATACAGCTCTTCCTCTTTAAGGGATCTGTGACGTTGGCGGCCCATGGGAAGGGTATTGGTGCATACTGATTTTTTCAAACTCTGCCACAAAACAGACTTCCTCAATATATGTGAAGTTTTGTGACACACCTGCTCACTTTCTTAATTTATCCAATAGTGTAGGAAACATAACAGAAGTACAGTTGGACGAAAGAGGAACAGTGCAAAGCAGCGTAGTGGTGAAGCCAACACACCTACTGGCTCTGATATACGGAATATTGGATGCATAACCACCTCCAAGAGACGACCATCTGGCACACGGACACAGAATTGTTATGGCCGCCTGCAGGATTTAGTGATTGTCCCCTCGTCTGGTAGGAGAGGGAGGGAGTGGCGTGATAGTGGCAATATGGAGTGGCAGGGTGGTTCTAGTCTGGGAGGTGATGGAGAGAGTGGCTTGATAGTGGCAATATGGAGTGGCAGGGTAGTTCTAGTCTGGGAGGTGGTAGGTGGGGGATGTTAGCAGTATATATATAGTGCGACGGGTGAACGGACAATACATGGTAGGAAAATGATGGTATGATGATGGGAAGGTGGATTGGAGGGAATTTCGCTTGTTTGGGTAAGGAACTGAAAGAATGGCAAGACGCTGTGAGAGTGTTGGATGGTATATGGTGCTATTGGAGAGAGTATGAAGGAGGGAAGACTTGCATCACGTAAATAAACCTGAGACGTACCACTCTCTCACTGTCCTTTGGTTTACCGTCTGTGTCTTGTTCCTGTCACACCCAATCGTACCTCGTCCTACTTGCATGGTTTGTCTTGAAGGAGAGAGAGTGTGTGTGTGGGAGTATGTGGTATATAGGGGATGATGAAAGGGAATACTTATGAATATTATGGTAAGGAGTATGAGTAAGGGGAGTGTGACGATGATCAAAAGAAGTATGAGAAGTATATATATATATGTAGGAGGGTGAGCGTGTGAGGGGGTTGTGAGAGGGAGTGTAGGAGTAGAGAAAAGAAGTCTGCGTGTTGTAATGAGAGAGTTGTGGGAGTGTAATAGTATAACGAGGGTGTTTTGTCTGAGGAGCAAATGCTGTGCTTGGGATAAGTATATACGCGGTGTGATGTCACCTTAGGGAAGGGTGTATGTAGTGAGGGTATTGTGTTGTGTGTTGAGAAGCTGTGGGTGTTGTGATGTGGATAGTGCACGGTGGAGTGGATACGTATGTCATGAACTTGTCGTGTACGGTTTGTGTGTGTGTTACAGAGAGAGAGAGAGAGAGAGAGAGAGAGAGAGATAGATAGAGTGCAGGTGTGTATGGTTGCAATATATGTGTCAGTGAAGGGAAGATGGATCGGTATGGCTGATGTTAAGTTGCCATCTCCTGTCCTTCCATCCCCTCCTTCCTCCTCCTCCTCAAGGTTACTTTTTTTCTCCCTGACACCCTGTTCCTTTATTTGTCCTCCCGCCATGTGCCCCTTTATCATCACACTTATATTTTATTAGCGGACAGTTAATCCACTGGAACGATATTTCCATTGAGTCTGTCTCTATTATCTCCGAGTTAACGCCTTTTTTTTTATATAGCCATTATCTGTAGCCTTCCCTCTGGTTCCTTTGTCGCCCGGTGCGATGAAGTAGCCTCAGCGGTGGTCATTATTTTGATGTATGTGGCCCACTCCCAGCTGGCCCGTCGGGAAGGGAGTGCGTCAGTGATTTAATGTGAAGAGGGAGGAGAGGGTCGAGGTGAGAGGGCCCACTCCACCTCTTGACACCCACGGAAAGGCTATACACTAAATGAGGTACTGCTGTCGTGTCCACCGTGTTTATTACTGCTGCTGCTTCTGCTTCTGAACTTTTGTACCTTCACTTTCCTTTTCTAAGTTTAGACTCTCCGTGACTTATATAATCAGTGCTCCTCTTTCTCGTGTCCTTCGCTCCGTACCTACATCCTCTCCTCGTGTCCTTCCTCACTTTTATTGAGTTTTTATTGATAATCACATGTGTTCTTCTTCCTCCCACCCTGGCTGTAATTTTATCATTTTTTATTCATTACTCATTTTATATACGATAATTATCCTGTTTTCCTTCAGTGTGACTTCCATACAACTTCCTGTATCCCCAAGAGTGTCTTTGGATGCTCCGACTCTATTTATATTCCTCTCCACCAATACTCTTCTCCATACGTCCCATTGTTGTCCCTTTGAATTGTTTGCCTTCCATTTCAGTCTTCTCAGATATCCTCCTTTTCCTATGTATGTTGTAGAGTCAAGTTCTCCCCTCCTTTCCCATCACACTGTCACTCCTTCCCTGTCACAACATCATCCCCTCGTCTCTTCTTCCGTCACCTCGCACGCTTCCTTCCCACCCTTTCTCTCCATCTTGGCTTCACAGGCGGATGTTAAAGTGTGTTTCGTCGCGTGTCATACTGGCAGCTGTCTCTTTTCCCCTTACCCTTTCCCTCCCTTCATCCTTCCCCTCATTCCCTGTCACCTTCCCCTCGCAACCACAGCCTCCCTTCCTTTCCCCCTTTCCCTCTCTCTTTCTCTCTCACTTCCGTGTCTTCCTCGGTCATGTTCCTAGTTGTGTACCTTGACTTTTGACGGCTCTTACACCCATGGACTTTTAATCACCCACAGGTAAGCCCAGGAGTCAACTGGTATGAAACGAATAATACTTGAAATTGCTTGAAGTACAGTACGAAGAGGCACCATTTGACGAGCCTCCTCCAAAATACGTTTTATCAATATAAGCTTCAGTGAGTGCAGGCGAAACCAAATACACTCACTAATCAAACAGACAGACAAACATGATTTTTCTAAATATCTTTATAACAGTGAAAAAAGTTGAGGAAAACTATAACAGGCAGAGGAAAGTAAGGAAGGTGAAAGGGCTGTAAGGAAGTGAGTGAGGGAGGAAGAGGACAGTTATACGAAGTCCGAGAGAGACGTGTACAGCTAGGGGGAAAGTTGGGAACGAGGGAATAGTTGGGTGAGGAGAATTGGGCATGGTCAGGTGTGGAGGAAAGGCAGGAAAAGACAAGGAAGGTTTGGGAAATTGTAGGAAACATGCCTTGTAAGAAATATTATATACATTTCATACAGCAAATTGTATACTAGAATTAAAATAAGTATACATTTAGACAGTTAAGTAAAGGCTAAAAATGTAATTAATTTAACTGTATCATACTGACTTCTTGTTTCTTTCCAGGTGAGTTGGAGAAGACACACTGAGTCAACACATCTCCTGGTACTGGTAGGTCATTGTAATCATCATCATCATCATCATCATCATTACAGTATTACCAACATTACCATCAATATTACCAACGCCATCATCATCACCATCATTATCATTATCATCATCATCATTATCATTATTAAAAACGCCATTATCATCACCATCATTATTACCAACACCATTATCATCATTATCATTATTACCAACGCAATTATTTCATCATCTTCATCATCACCATCACCATATGTTTCAGGAATGTCCAGGACTACCCTAGTGTTTAGAAGGGAGGCAGTGGAGTCAAGAGTCACACAAGAAGTCAGGGAAGAGGAGGGCAGGAGACACACCTCTTTAAGGGGAATAATACAGGGAGACGGAAAGGAAAGCCCAAGGAGTAGTTAATGTCAGTCAGGAAGAGACGAGGGTTGAGTGATGCTAACTTAGGACTGCTGGGATATAGACGGTGACTTACGACTCTTGGCACAAAGTGGAGTAGTTAGGGGTATGAATAGCACAAGACGATGATGTAGTAGTGGATAGAGGTTCCTTTGTGGGGAGGCGAAGGAGGAAAATCTGCTATATATATAAAGAGAAAAGTGACGTAATGAATAGAAGAGTTAATGTGGGTTGAAGGTAGAGAGAATTTCAGGGAATAAGAGTGAGACGAGTGCAGCAGTGAGTGGAAGAGAAGAGAGAAGAGGAGGTAGAGTGAGCGAGCTGATGGAAGTCTTACAGTGTTAGCTTAAAGGCAGGAGAGGTCGTAAGTGAACCGAATGGGGAAGGGGAAACTCTCAGAGCCGTGGGATGAGGGTTAACGGTTGAGGATACCAGAGAGAAGTGTTTGGGAGCCAGCGACAAGGGTGAAGAGATGAGATGGAGGCATGGAGAGTCACCGACGAGGGAGACAACAATATAAAGTCAGATGTCGGAATGAGAGGGACAAGAAACAATTTAGGAAGTATGCTTATGGTTGAGGGAGAAACGGTATATTTATTTTAGTGTTTGTAAGGAAGCCTGGAAAGAAAATGACATTAGAGACCATAAAAGGAAAGTGAGTCGGTAAAGAACGAAATGGGACTAAATCATTGGGAATACTCGTATGGCAGAAACAAACGTTTGGGAATATGGTTGAATTTAACGTTTTGGAAAAAAAATCATACGTTAAATGAGAGTACAACGACATAGATAGAAAGAAGCCAGGAAGACAGAATAGAGTCAAACGTTTCAAAATATAGTATGAATAAAGGGAGTCCGGAAATGAGTGAGAAAGACAGGAAACATGATAAAAATTAAACATATACGAATATAGGAAAAATACACGTTTTGATGATAATTATATATAGACAAGAACGGAAACAAGTTAAATGTCAAGCTGGGAGCCCGGAAAGAGGAAGCAAGCAAGCAAGCACAACATTTATTGGAGAACTAATGGATGCAAGCAAATAGAACGACTGTATTTAGTTGAAGGAAGGGGGGGGGAAGGGGACGTAGGGGACAACTGACTGACTGACTGTTAGGGGAGTCAGTGTGAAGGAAGGAAGGGAGGGAAGCAGAGGACGTGTGGTGAATTAGTGACTTTTATGTCGTGGTCTGTGGGTGTGAAGTGCCAAGGGTCACGTCTCTCTCTCTCTCTCTCTCTCTCTCTCTCTCTCTCTCTCTCTCTCTCTCTCTCTCTCTCTCTCTCTCTCTCTCTCTCTCTCTCTCTCTCTCTCTCTCTCTCTCCTGCTTTATTATTTCGTTCTTTTCTCCATTGGTCTCTATTGCAGTTTTATCATGCAATATTCTTTTTCTTGCAGTATTATTCTGGGTTCACAATTTCCCTTACCCTCGTATTATTTCCATTTCATTCTATTTAAATTACCCTTACGGTTTTCCCTTGACAAAAGAAGCAGAAGCAGGAGCAGCAGTAGTAGTGGTGAGGGAGTGAGTTTGGGGTAGGGGGGGGGGGGGAGCGAAGGGGAGGAGTTGGAGGTAGGGATGGGGGACTGACAGTGAGCTTCTGGTGTGTGCGTGTGTGCTGATCCCTCCCCCACGTCACCCAATACCACAGGGGCCGGATGCACGAAAGACCTTAGCGGCCGATAAGTTACCTTAGCCGCCATCTTTGCCCTTAACTCACTATGGTGGTATGCACGAAACACTTTAGCGCCAATTGTGGCGGCCATCTTTAACCTTACGGCTAAGGGTGGTAGGGAGCACCCTTTAGACAACCTTAGGGTTGAGTAGTGGATAACACTTCCTCTATTCGATACGCATTAAATACTACTTTGTTTTGTTTATAAGATAGCAGATAAAAGAGACTACATCTGGACAGAAATAAAGAGATTACATCAGGAAGTGCCGATACAAAGGCAACACTTCCGCCATTAACCATCACAACAAATACCAAGAAGAAGAAGAAGATCTTCGTGAAGGTGGCTGCTTGACTCTAAATATGGAACTACAGATTGTTTTACATAACGATGTGGAAGTTCAACGAGCTCTGAGACGTGAGCGAGTATACAGAGATAGAATAGACCCATTTGCTTTTAGTGATGAACATTTAATGAGATATTATAGATTTCCAAGGCATGAACTAATAGCATGGTGTGAAAAATTAGAGCCACGCATTGATCCCAAGACGAAAAGATCCCAAGCTGTACCTACTCACCCAAGCTGTACCTACTCACCTACAAGTGCTTGTGACATTTAGGTTAGGTTGAAGTTATAAATAAAAGGTAGCCTACTGTACATGTACACCTCATTCAGATTAACGTTAGTCCAAATTCTATGGTAGTGTGAAACTGCAACTTTATGAAATAAGACACTGTGCATAATGTGAAACTATAAGTTAAATTACTTTTATAAAGCACAAATAGCAGTTACAGTCAAGAATTTTCCGTTTCATTTGTCCCAATGAGACATGACGTGATAAGGAAGCCAGCTGCTGTTGCATCTAGAAGTTCAGAGAAACCATTATCATAAAAATTGCCATCAGTGTAGTACTCCCTTAAGGGAAGATTCTCTCTTTGTTAAATTGGTAGGTTACTGCTGAATCCTCCTAACTATGCCATGAAACATAATATTCCCTTTGAGATTAAGTACCATTGAAAGCATCTCTTTCCTGGCAGAGTTAGGAGGAATCAGAGACCTTCCAATTTACCAAAAAGACAATGTGTTCTTATATATGGTTTGGGTAAGTAATTATAAAAAAAAAAGGTAAATTTACAGAAAAACTGCTCTCCGCAGTTACATTCCTTGCAAATTTTTCTCGTAAAATCTGTTCTCTTCTTTGCCATTCTACTATCATTATCATAAGTTCTTCATAATTATAATTGGCACGTCTTGGCCGCTTAGGAGGAGGCTGCTCTGCCATAATAACTTACAATAATAAACACACTCCATATATCACACACAATGTCTACCTTCCACTTGGTACACACGCCGCACAAACTTCGTTTATTTGTTTTTCTGTGATAAGCTGTCATCCCCACTGATTTCTGATTGGCTTATGTTGCCTAATGTGTCTATGAAGCTGCCCTCTCATTGGCCCAGCTGGTGGTCCATAGTCGGAAGGGAATGGAACGAAACAAACATGGCCGACCGCTAAGATCACGTAAGGGAACACTAAGGTTGATGTTAAGGCCAATAGAGCATACGACCATAGCAGCAACCTTACCATCACCTTAGTCAAACTGCCTAAGGTTACCTTAACGGCCGCTCCGCTAAGGTCTTTCGTGCATCTGGCCCCAGGGGTGTAGGTGTTGCGGTGGCGCTGTACTGAGGGGTGATGGGGTCTGCCGGGGTCTACTGAGGGGTGATGGGGTCTCTGGGGCTGTACTGAGGGGCGAGGGGCTGTTTCAGAGGGGCGATGGGGCCTCTGATTTAGATGTGTGTTGATATGGAAGCACTGAGTTGTATGGAATGTGTCTGTGGTGGCGAGATGTGTCAGTTGTAGAGATGTGGGATATTTCAGTTGTTCATCCATCCATCCATCCATCCATTCATGTATTGTCTACTATATGGCCCCCTACATTCATCAACCCATACACTCATACATCCAACCCTACTTTTTCTTCTGCAACTACCACCCTTTTCTCTCTCTCTCTCTCTCACTCATCATCCGCTTCACTCCCCCACTCCCTCCCTGTATTGTTTCCACCCCTCCCCCCTCATTGTTTCTACACCCACCCCTTTCCTGCCCCTCCTTCACTCCCTCCAGCCTCTAGTAATTAGCCTACCCACCCTAGTTGGTTGAACTGTCCCATTTGATACTGTATATATATGTTTTCTCTACCAAAGGTCAGCATTTACTAGAACAAATAAAACCACCACTCCTGACTCAGAATGTTGGTATACCTGACTGACTGACTGTGTACTGACTGTGTACTGACTGACTGACTGACTGACTGACTGACTGACTGACTGTGTACTGACTGACTATTTGGTTGACTAACTATTCCAGACAACAGGGCGTCATAAATTATTTTTGTTCATAGTTTCCTGGCTTACTATGGAGTAATCAAGGTGCTCAAATGTATGGACTAAAAATATGCTTACTATCCCCTTATCTCTCTTTGTATTATTCTCCTTGGTTTCCGTGACATGTTTGTGTGATATAGCCTACCCCGTGTATGTTTGTGTGTGTGCCTTCGCTGCTAAAGTTTGTGTGGCTGTCTGGCTCTGTAAATGTATGTGACAGTCGGAGTGTGTATCTGTGTGTTGAATATGTTTGTGTGTGTGTGTACTGAACATATTATTTACATACAAATAGGTATTGGTTCATGTATTTTTATTTTGCCTTGGAATCTGCACTACAACCTTATATGTTGTTGTTGTTGTTGTGGATGTAGTTGTTTACGTGAATAATATGCAGAAGCAGAAACCATTTGTGGATATAATCTAGAGTACAGTCACTATAATATTCATACAGTCACGAACCATAATAAAAGTATCCAGGTCTTCTGCATCAAATATCCTGCTGAAGTATGAAACAATATCTAACAAATAATGAAACAGGAGAAGCTTTGTAATTGGTTCACTGGTATGTCTGATAATTTCCAACTTCAACAACATTTAGATCTGGATACTGATAATGGCTGGTGACTATATAATTCAGTGCTCGATTCAACCTCTCCCAATGGACTGGAACAAATATGAGCCTGGAAATCACCTCCCCTGTGGACTGTTATATTGGGTACTGAACAGAGTATATGTTTATGCAATTGGGCATCTGAGGGGAGGAAATTATAGAACGAATGAATGCATTTGATATTTCAAGTAAGATTACGAGGAGGGGAAAAGGCTTCATATACATACATACATACAGTGCAGGAGAGAGAGAGAGAGAGAGAGAGAGAGAGAGAGAGAGAGAGAGAGAGAGAGAGAGAGAGAGAGAGAGAGAGAGAGAGAGAGAGAGAGAGAGTATTCATGGAGAGTGACAGGTGAGTGAGATGGTGTGAAGTATTACAAGAGGGAGAGAGGTTTTATGGGAATGAGTGGAGGGGAGAGGGAAGTGTTATGAGAAGGAATGGAGGGAATTATAATGTTACGTGGAGGGAGGGAGGGAGATGAAGGCTATTTCGATTAACTCATTCTGTCAGAAGACTTACTTTAATGATTGTTGCTCTAAAGGATGACTATATAACGTAATTGGTTCTCTCTCTCTCTCTCTCTCTCTCTTTATCTGAAGCTTGGAGTTAAGAAAGACTGCGTAGAGAGAGAGAGAGAGAGAGAGAGAGAGAGAGAGAGAGAGAGAGAGAGAGAGAGAGAGAGAGAGAGAGAGAGAGAGCTTGGAGTGAGAAAAGGCGTTAAGTAGTGAACGGTGAGAAGAGGGTGCTGCTGGTGATAATGGGTGGGGTAATAAACAGCCTCTTAGTTGACACCCATGTCACTCCACGTCACCCCTCACTATATACTGTACCACCCATACCATCACACCTGTCTCACCCCTCTGTCTCTTGTCTCTCATATTCCCCCTCCCTCTCCCTATATCTCTTTTTCTTCCTCCCTCCTTTCCCTCCTCCCCCTCCCTCTCTATTTTCCTTCATCTCCCTCTTTTCCCTCCTGCCCCTCCCTCTGTCTATTTTCCTTCATCTCCATCCTTTCGTTCCTCCCCCTCCCTCTCTTTTCCCTCCTCTCCCTCCTCTCCTTCCCTCTCCTCCCCCTCCCTCTCTCATGCTGCTCCTTTTCTTTATCGCCCTCCTTACCCCCTCGTTTTCTTTTATTGCATCCTTTCTAGCGTTCGTTGCTCTAATATTTCTTGTGTCATCCCCGGGAATCGTCTGCGTCTCCACAGCTGTCTCACAGTTTTACCTCTTGCCTGGATTTTTTTTTTCTCTCTCTCTCACTCTCTCTTTCTCTCTCTATCTTTCTCTCTCTCTTTCTCTCACGAGTTTGGGATTGATTGAACCTTTTGGAGTAAGGATGATCAGCCTTGGTAGTGGTGTTCGGTTCCCGTTTTCCCTTACTTTCCTTTTTTAATTAACTCTACAGCTACTGCACTCCTTCATCTCGTACTTGTCCTACTTTTTCGTCACTTCCTCCTCCATCTTCATTCTCATCCCCTTTATTATTCTCACTTTTCATTTTCCTCACCCACATCCTCCCTCAGCTTCCCTAACTCTCCTCCTCCTCCTCCACCGCCATTCGTTCGTTCGTTCGTTCGTTGTTCCTTCCTATAGCTTTGTCTGGCCACACATAAAATCCTTCCCGCTCCTTCCAAACACAAATCCCTGACCTGGAGGAACCTGAATGCAACTTTCTCCAGTTTAATCACCGCCCTGACGACCGGAACTAAACATCTGATCCCCCTCTCTGTTGGAACGCCTATATATACCGCCCTCATCCTCACCCCGGCTTCAGGTCTCCCAGTGTCATTGTCCAGCCCAGGAGATTAAGTAATATTGTTATTTTTATAGCTCTCCGGGCGAGGGGCATTGTGGCCGGCCCGCAGGAAACTACAGCTCTGGGGAAGGAGAAACTTTAATGGTGTGAAAAAGTCGCTACTCTTCCCTGCGTGACCAGATCGTAAAGGTGCTTTTAAAATTTTGAAGTCGTAGGAGAGGAGGGAAGGATTTTGCAGGAGAGGTGCGTTGTTGTTGTAGGAAAGGTGCATGGGGGATGGTAAGGTGACGAAATTGAAAGGTTGATAACGAAAATGAAAAAAATATACGGTAGGACTGATATCGAAAGCGCGATATCAAACCGGAAAGTGAGGAAAGTAGAAGTGTAACAAGGAAAAAAACATTGAAATATGACTGGGCTTATCAAATGGAAGATAAGATAGTTTGTTTAAAAGAAACATTATTTCGTTCAGAGGCAGTTTACAAGATAATAGTTATTTTTTGTGGGTGATATTTACAGCCTCTCCTTCCACTGATATAAATACTTTAGTAGTAGTAGTAGTAGTACCAGTGAGGTTCAAGTGTGGTCGACAATTGTCAGCGTGGTGTGATGTAATGCGTGTTAAGCATATAATTTATGTATACGTGTGTATAATTAAAACGTGTGTGCGTGAAATCATGTCTCTTTGTACGAGTATGTCTGTCCCTGTGTGTAGAAATGTAATGCGTGTGTCTAGCGGGTGAGTTAAGCTGATTATGTAAATGATGTGATAGCCTTTGATGAGGTAATGATTGGATGGGGGACACAGCGTTATATCGGGCCCTAACCAGCCAACATCACCCTGTATAATGACGGATTGATCATTACACCCTGGTTACTCTGATGGAATGATGGGGTGGACATGCGTGTCAGTGAGGATTTAATCAGGGAAGCGTGAGACACAAACTCTGCTATACGGTATATAGGCATTGTAATAAATAATGAAACTAGTTAAAAGAATTATGTGTTGTTGTCAGGTAATTGGAGGTTACTCATTCCTTCACATTATGTCAGGAAAGAGAATAATTCAGTGTCGGTGGTTTGTTTCGTATTAAAGTTGGTATGAATGAGTAGCCACTAATTTTCTGACAGTTTTATGATATCCCAGGTTTACTATGGAATTGGTGTATGCAAATTGTAGGTAGAAGTTTTCACGGATATAAATATTTTTCTTTTTTTATACCGTACAATCAGTTGGTGTCACATGCAGCCTTAGTTAAGAGAATTCTCAGAAGAAAAAAACACCACAAATCTGTCACACACACCCATTAGTATGCTAACGATAGGGACCAACCACCTCTTTACCTTTAGTACCTGCCTGTGATAGTGTCGTCATCTGCTACGACACAACCCTATGTGAAACCCAACCTCATTGTCCCATCCGTCCTCGTTGCAAATCCACCTTTACGACCCATCACTCTAAGGAGCAGAGTATCATGTCGCCCCTCATAGCCCAGTAATGGCGGTCTGGGTGAAGCAATATTTCAGTGCTTACTATCGTTTGGCTGCTGTTGGTGGTGGTGGTGGTGGTGGGAGGAAATGACATGATTAGCAAGCCTGATTGACGTGTACGTGAGCTGGCTGGCTGGCAGTGGTTATAGTGGCGAGATGAAAAGTGGTGGTGATGTGGTATAGGAAATTTAGGTTTTGTTTAAGGACCCTGTGATCGTGTATATGAAAATTGGAGGCATCTGATTTCACCTGCAACCATGCCACGAAACAAAAAGCTCCTTCCATATATAGGTGTGTGTGTGTGTGTGTTTCATGGCAATATTTGAAGGACTCATTTACCTCCAATTTTCTGGCTATATCACAAGCTCCCTTAAGAAAATAAGAAAATAGATGCACTGCACATAACCTATAAGTATTTTTGATGGGAGAATAAAACTGTGAGTATCGAATATCATGAATAATCGTTCGTTCTGTTGGAGGGGGTTGTTGATAATAGAGGAGGAGGAGGTGGGCGTGAATGTGATTTAGGCCTCGAGAGCATTTTGGTGATGATGAATGGTATAGGGGCGAGTGAGTGTTGGTGCAGGGGGAGTGAGGAGGAGGTGGTGGGTGTGAATGTGATGTATGTAGGTTTCGGATTTATTGGGTGATAAATGATGGGTTTGATTGCGAGAGTCAGTGGAGGAGTTGGATGATTGGGGGAGATGGTTGGGTTCATGGTGTATGGATTGGGAGGGGGTTTATGATTTGATATGTAGGTTCTGCTAAGTTACATACATACAGGAAGGTAATTATTGTGTACATGGGCTCCATAAATGTTGTGGGTGTGAGGGTGTTGCAGGTATTTGTATGTCGTGCAAGTGGATTGATGTGTGTGTAGCTGGCGGGTAGTGTAGCGCCTCCCCCCCTCTTCCATTCCTCCCCTCCCCCCCTCCATTCCTCCCCCCTGCCCATACCACCCCCGCGTACACAATATTGATCCGACATAATCCCGTAATGGTATGGCTGGTGGGCCCCTCAACCCGAGCTTTTTGTCCCCCTCCCCTCCCAGGTTTTTGTCTCGTCGTCTCGTCTCGTCATTCATACTAGGACGCCCGGATCCTGCTCTTTCCCTCCCGCATACTCCCACACTCCCTCCTGCATACTCCTACACTCCTTCCCCCCCATACTCCTACACTCCTTCCCCCCATACTCCCACACTCCCTTTCGCATGCCCCCCACAACCTTACTTACTTTGTTGCACGCTATCTTACATTCCATTGCTTGCACACTCCTACAATCTTGCTGCTGCATACTCTACCACCACCACCATCACCAACAACAACAACAAAACAATAACACCAACAGTCTCCACTCCGCTACCGAACTGTACACACATGCACCCTAAAGTTACTCTGACTTACTCCTGCCTAAAACCCACCCAGCATATAGGAAATCCATGCACCCCAATAACAACAACAACAACAACAAAAACAACACACACACACACACACACACACACACACACACACACACACACACACACACACACACACACACACCTGAGTCTGACAGCGGGCGAGCGACTGTCCGTGATACAGAGTGCATTAGTGAGCGGCTGACCGGAACCCCGTACTGCCCAACTGTAATTAAAAGCTCTAATTATGTTATGATGAAGACCACGGTGAGGGGAGTAGTGGCAGGGGACGAGGGGACGGACGGCAGGGAAGTTGTAGCCTATAGGAATGCAGATGTTGACAGGGGTGATGGAATGGCAGGGGTGCAGGTGGTAACTACTGTAGGGGGAGATGTTAACAGGAGGGAGTGGCAGGGTATGGAACAATGGTGGCAGGGGATGGAACAATAGTGACAAGGGAAGGTAGAGGTGGCAGGGATGTGGTTGTTGGTCTACTACACGGCTCGCTGGCTGGCTGGCTGGCTAACTCTGCATGAGGCTGGGTTCACTCACCGATAAATGTGTCTGTATATGCTAGTGGTCGGTAAACTGGTTGATATATTGGTAGGTGGTCTCGTGGGAAATTGGATGGTTTAGCTGTGTGAAGAGGCGTAGGAGTATGACGAGTATAGAAGGATAACCGTGTACAATACAATACAAAGGACAAAGTGGACAAGCAAGAAAATAATACCAGTTTTGTAAGATAACGTATGTGGTTGTTGTGAGGTATACGGTAATCCTTCTATATACGGTACATCCCTGGTGAAGTTCCTCTATACGCACTTCTTCCACGGTACGCCGCCTCTCCGTAAACGCCATACATACATGCATACACAACACACAGGGTCTTTAGGCGGTCATGGTGGTTAGTGGGTGAGACACCGTTATGCCACATATACAGTACGATGATGGTAGGTTACATGTTTAGGTCCAGGCTTCAGGTCCATCCTTCCTCATGCTGCTGGAGCTGTTGGTGTTGGTGTTGTTGTTCCCACTCCTGCTTCCTCCCATACCTGCTGTTGCTTCCGGTGTAGCCTATCCCACTGTCCAACTTCCGCTTTTATCTGCTACCTCTCTCACTCTTCCTATACTGTTCTCAGTTGATGCGGAAATGGTCGAGAGTTTCAGTATCCACCACGAGGTTCTCCATGCAGTCTGTGAAAATCATTAATTACTCTTCTTCATATATAATTGTAGCATTAATTTATAACATTTATATGAAATTTATATGATTACTGGTGAGGTGATTAATTAAATGATATTCGATTTAAAGATAACGTTCCGCTTCATTTACTTCTTGCTTTCCGTTGACTTATGACACAGAAAATACGACTTCATAATGTTATACTGTAAACGACTCACGTGTATATAATTTATAGGAAACTGACAGAGTGGTTGATGCAGGTGGTTGCTGACACTCACACACACCCTACTTACTCCTCCATGTACAGTAGGCGGTAAAAGTCGTGTCGCCGCCTCACTCGGCACGTTTTCAAAGATAACACAAAAGTTGATCATCGTATAAACACATTCATCAAACAGAAATACGATGACCATGGAATAAATTATTAATTGACTTCACTATTTTTTTCAGTTTACAATCCCGTGAAGCTTATATTTCCATACTTACTTCATGACTTGGCTGATGTAGCGACAGGACATTTGCCGCCGACTGTACAGTACATACACTCTCCACTTCTCACACCCTTTCTCACTTCCACTCTACTCGTACTCTTTCTCACTTCCACTCTCCACTTCTCACTCTCTACTTCTCACTTCCACTCTCTACTTCTCAAACATTTTTCTCACTTCTACTCTCTACCTTCCTTTTTTCAGTTTCCCTCCCTCTCACACCACTACCACACCACTTCCCTCCTAAACTACCACCACCAACACCTACCACTATTCCTCGTACATATATATCCCGTCCTTTCACACTTTCCCTTTTCCCTCCCCTTTCTCTCTGTCCATACATTTCCTCCTCGCCTCTCTCTCTCTCTCTCTCTCTCTCTCTCTCTCTCTCTCTCTCTCTCTCTCTCTCTCTCTCTCTCTCTCTCTCTCTCTCTCCAACCTTCCATTATCGTTCACCACAGTTTTTCTCTTCTGCTTCACATTTTCTTTTTGCTTTCTCACTTCCCACATTTTTGTTCTAGTTTGCTATATACAGTATATATATATATCTCCTATACCATATATATCCACTTTGTTACCAGATTTCACCCCCTTCCTTTTTCTTCACCAATTTTTGTTTTGTTTTTTTCATTCGCACACAACGCGTCTCGTTCTCGTACACGAACTTCTTCTCGTTCTAGCATAAAAGCATTCTCTCATTCACGCACACCTGCACACTTTTATCTCTTTCGCGCACTACGTTTCCTCTCCAAGACTTGCGAAACTACAAATCACACCAACATCTTCTTCCTCCTCCACCGTTATCTCTCTTTATGTTCTCTCTTCTCTCCGACTCCCCTTCCAATTCCTCCCCCACCATAACTTCCCACCTCGGCGAACTTCCTTTAGATTCCCATGACGTGCTTCCTAAGGTATGTATGTCCCTCCTGACTCAGCCTGCCCACTAGTTCCTTCCCTTCATTTATTTTATCTTTTGATTTTACTTACCCTTTCCTTTCACTTATTTCCATTTTTTCCATCTCTTCTCCCTCCTCCTCTTCTATTTCCCTCTCCTACTCTTCCTCCTCCTCTTCTATTTCCCTCTCCTCCTCCTCCTCTTACTTTTCATCCTCCTACTCCTTCCCTCTGTTGTTGTTACTGGTACTCTTCCTCCTCTTTCTCTGTATTCCCATTCACCCCTGCTCCAACATTCCACCCATCCCCTACTTCCCCGCATGCCAATCACTCGTCGTGCCCCCCTGCCTCTCATCGCGCAGGCTTCCGGAACAAGTGAGTGAGTGAGTGAGTGAGAGTTGCGTGGCTGGCATACCTACCCACTTATACCTTCCTGCATTGCTTGTTGACACGAGGTAAACTCATGCATGCAGGGGTGTTGGTGTTGGCAGGTCACCGACATATAAACCCAGACATACAGAAATAGAGATGCAAACATAGCAGGGCAGAAATGGATAAGCAGATATAGACGGACCTCCGTAGAGACTATATAGAAATAATAATTATATACCAGCACTTATACTCACATAATAAACTGACAGGAGTAGATACAGTAGACGAATATACTTAGATATATCCTATCAGACATTCATAGACTGATATACCTAGACAGATAATTTATGACCTATACCGGTACCTCTCTTGTTAATGCTGAATGTAAATGCTATAACGGGCGAGAAAAGGAAGGAAGGAATACGAATACGCCAGTGTGTGTGTGTGTGTGTGTGTGTGTGTGTGTGTGTGTGTGCAGGTGGCAACTTTTATACGGCGAGGTAGACCGAGTTTAGTTTTGGTAGAGCGCAGTACAGGTGGAGTCAGTGGTGAATATAAATGGATGGTGTCCGTCATACCCAAACATACTCAGCTTATGAATGTGTGTGTAAGCATTAGGAAAGGTTTTGGTGCAGGGACTGTGTGTGTGTGTGTGTGTGTGTGTGTGTTGAGTTTAAATCTGATGAAACGAGAATGTATACAGGAAACCCATCTGAATATTATCTGCTCCCATGATATTTATTTATATAGATAGATGGATAGATAGACAGACAGATAGATAGATAGATAGATAGATAGATAGATCCCATAAAGCAAAAAGTAGGGGAACGTGTTGGTGTCATGTGAATCAGAGAGGTGGATAAACTATGATGGTGAGAACGTGGGATTGTTGTTATGATGACGGAAGCTGGCTGCTGTAATGGAAGGTGTTGTTATCTGTTGAATGGTGTGTTATTTGTTGTGGTTACCGCCGCGTCACTGGATGCTGTTATGATGACACCTTTTAGTAGTGACACACAGCAGAAATGACGTGTGGTGTGAAGGTGATGGTGGTGATGATGGTGGTGGTGATGATGGTGGTGGTGGTGGTGATGATGATGGTGGTGATGATGATGATGATGACGGTGGTGATGGTGGTGATGGGGATGACTCAAATAGTAAAGGTGTACTTGGTGGTGATATATAGTCTAGTTGTGGTTACGGTAGCAACTGAGGTGTATAGTTGGTGGGGAGTCAGCGGTAGTTTAAAGTAGTCGCGGTTGTGGTAGTAGTGTGTGCTGAAGATTTGTGGTCGTCGTTGTGGTAGTGCTAGTAGTTATGGTGATGATGATGGTGAATTGTAGTAGTGATGGTATAGTAGCTGTGATTGTCAAGGGGGTCAGTGACAGTTGTGGTGAAGTGCTGGTGGTTGTGGTGGTAGAAGTGGTTGTGGTTTGGGTGAGGAGGGTTACCAGTAGCTGTTATGGTTGTTTTGAGGTGGTGGTAGAAGTAGTAGTAGATGTAGTGGTTAGGAAGTGGTGGTAGTAGTTATTATAGTGGTTAGGATAATGTTGTAGTAGTAAGGGGATGATGATTGCAATTTTGGTAGTATTAAGGTGGTCAAGGTTGTAGCTGTGATTGTTATGAGGAGGTGATGGCAGTATATGTTATGGTTGTGGTGGTAGCAGTAGTAGAAAAATATATATTACTGTAAATGGAGAGTCATCTGGTGAGGAAGTTCAGCTCTTTAACAGGACCACATACATAGACTACTGTACACTACATTCACTTCCTGTTACGCAGAATAGATTGAAGTACAGGGTGTCCATAAAGTCTTACCCTGATTTCATACTTTTATTACACACAAATCAGGGTAAGATTTTATGGACATACCTGTATTATCGGTAACACGAGTAGACTCACCCACTTATCCTTTTTACTTGGGCACACGGTATATCCTTATTACTATCCTAGCTGGAGATTATTAAACGTGAAGTAACTTACCCAACGTCAATGAATCATATTAATATCGTAGTGTAACCAAAACTTGAGGGAAAGTTATGGAGAGGTTTGACGCTGTAAAATTTTCCCTCTGAGAGTCATATGACGTATACAGTCGGCCTCAGGAATTCGTATACACCACTGTGACATCAAGGATTCATCGTAACAACTAGAAAATTCAGTACATTAATTAATATCCTAACATCAAACATTTCTAGTAATTTTATCTTGGTAATACTTGAATCAGTCAACATAATAATACCTACAGTATGAGCAGAATAAACACCCTAATCAACCAATACTTTCAACTTCATTTAACCAATTCTTGAGCCCGACTGTACATATTTTTATTAGCAAGCACAAAGGGCGTATGGTTTGCTTGCTTCACGAAATTGAGATCAGAAGGATATTATTAATAAGGCTTCATTCAGGAGGATCCGTTTCTCTCAAAAGTGGCTGTGGTGTAAAGATGGATGGTGGGTGCAGTTGTAGTGATAGAAGTTAGTTATGTTTTATTTCTTATGTGATGGTGGTAATAAAATGTGTTGTGGTTTAAGTCACGTAATGGTAGCCTAGTGGTAGTAGTTGCTATGTCGTAGAGGTAATGGTAGCAGCAGCAGTGTGTGTGTGTGTGTGTGTGTGTGTGTGTGTGCTGGGGGTAGGGGTAGAGGTGGGGGAGGAACCGTCACACCCCCTCGCTCCACCACCCACAATATCTTACTTTCCCAAACTTTCCCGCTCTGCCTCCTATACTCCGCCTTGCTCGCTCACTCCAGCCACGCACTTTATTGCACCATTTTCGTTTCATTGCCTCCCTGGGCATTTGGGTTAGTTTAGGTGAGGGGCAGGTGTGTTTATATTTACCTTGAACTATGTACCGTAATAAATGTAACGCTTTCTCGTCTTTTTATTGTTATGGTTCTTGTGTGAATTATCCCCGTTGTTTTTTTATACTTTTGTTTGGTTGATGTTATGCTTCTGTAAAAGTACTAGAGTAAATAGCTTAGTCATATAAAAGAACTCAATGGGTAAACAGTTTGGCAGCCAACCATGTAGGAATTTAAATCGCTGTACTGCATACATCACAATATTGTTGAGTTAGTATGTTGTGTTGTTATACCAGAATATATTATTGACAAGCAAGATTTACACACACACACACACACACACACACACACACACACACAGAGAGAGAGAGAGAGAGAGAGAGAGAGACCCAGCCATGCATTTATTACCATACCGTAGTTTCCCTCAAAGGCATTAGATAGTAGACGAGTGTTGGGTCCGCTAGTGTTGGTGGAAAGGAAAATGGGTTTCCCTTTCAAGAGAGTTGTGAGTACCATCTGGCGGAGGGGAGTGGCAGGTGGAAGAGGTGGAGGAAGAAGAGGTGGAGGATGAGGAGGAGGAACACCATCTGGTCCTCCTGGTCCTCTTCTCCCTTACCCCCACCTTTTCTCCTCACTACCTCCCTCTTCTCGTCCCCCTTTCCCTTCTTCCTCACTTTCCTCCTGTCCTTCGCACCACATTCCCCTTCTTTCTCTCTCTTACCCCCACTTTCACCCCAAGCACCGTCCTCTCCTCTCCCTCCCCCCCCCCCACCTTCCTGTCTTCTTCACTGTCCTCCCTCCCTTCCTGTCTTCCTCACTGTCCTCCCTCCCTTCCCACCACACTACTCCCTTTCTTCCTCTTTCCATCCTTGGTTCACTCTGTCCTGTCCGCCTTGCTTTCATCTTCCTGGGTACCTTTACCGTCTTTGAGGTCATCACTTTGTTGCTTTCTATTCCTCTGTCGTCACTTTTCTGGTTTAAATTTACACAACTTGAATTTTGTCCTGCTTCTTCAGTCAGTTTGTCCTCTATTCGTCCTTGCATCCTTTCTCCCTCCTTCGTTAATTCTGTTTGTACTTCATTCACTCTCTCTTGCATTATTTTTCTCTTCTCCATTTCGTTTGACCTCCACCACACACCTCTGCACATTCACTCTCTCTCTCCATCTCCGTCACACTCTTTCCACCAGACTTGCTTTGCTTAAATGTTATCTTAACCTTCCTATGTCTGTTGTTCTCGCTTCTCAGTCATCATGACTCTTTTCTTCTCACCTTGTCACTGTCCTTATCACACTGTCCTCACCTTCCCGTTCTCACTTCTTTCTTTGCCTCAGTGTTCTCGCCAAAATCCTTGCACACCTCTGCCTTTGTCTCCTTCTATACGTGTCTCTCCTCACCTCGCCTCCCTCGCCTTCCTCCAATGTGTCCTTGGCCCTCAGTCCTCACGTTTGATTTCTCACACAATTTTCGTATTCCTCTTTCCTCACCAATCTACCCCTAACACTACTTTCTCTTGTTCCATCCTCATCTTATTGACCCATCCTCACCCCTCTTTCTTCATCTTCTTGTCCCATCCTCACCCCTCTTTCCTCACAGCACCTTCTATCTCCATGCAGCATTCTCGACCCCTCCGCACTCTGCTTGCCCATTATACCAGCCTCGTTATCAGCAAGAAATACGGCGTGGGCGTACCCAACGTAACCACACACACACACATACATACATACATACATACATACATACATACATGCACCCCCTTCATTCTCCTCCAGGGACCTGCAGTATTGGTTTCATCTTTGTTACCTTCGTCGGGTTTCCATGTCCTCTCGATCCCTCCCTCTCCCTCCCTTCCTCTCCCTCCCTTCCTCTCGATCCCTCCCTCTCCCTCCCTTCCTCTCGATCCCTCCCTCTCCCTCCCTTCCTCCCTCGATCCCTCCCTCCCTCGATCCCTCCCTCCCTCTCCCTCCCTCTCCCTCCCAGAACACCTTGTTAGTGTTATGTGTCTCCCTGGGTTTGTATTTTTTCTTTTTTTTCTTGTAGGAACTTTTATGTTGGACTTCTCTTTCGTAAATGTGCTTAGAGACTAATGTTGTATCTGTTTTGTCAAAAGTTATCAAGATACCTTATGTGAAATATGTTTTTGTTTTACTTAATTGTTGTTTCGTCTCATTCAAAGTTTCTGATAACGATATTCTAATTTTGTCATGTGTTTGTCCCTTGTTGCTTGCATAGAGGTTGTTGTTGTTGTTGTTGTCTTCCATTATGACTATTTTGATCTTATATTTACTCTGTTCTTATATTATTTTCCTTTTGTTATGTTGTCAGGATAATGTTTATATTTTTGTACTTCCTGCATTGTTAACTCAGTGTTGTTTGCTTGTGGTAGCCTGACCTGACGCATGTTTACTGTTTCCTTGTGTGTGTGTGTGTGTGTGTGTTTGTGTGTGTGTGTGTGTGTGTGTGTGGAGGTTTACAAGGTTGTGAAAGATGTATAGCTGACGAGGATTTAGAAACCTTACTGCTGCTTATTTATGTAACCACTGTAATAGTCTCTCTCTCTCTCTATCTATCTATCTATCTATCTATCTTTTGTCTCCTACTCGTCGCGGTTCTTCTTCCTTTCCCTATCTCTTGTATTCTCTTCTCCTGGCATCTGTCCCTACTTCCCTATATCTATACTCGTCCCTCCATCATGCCCTGATACATCTTCACGCATAATTAACCCCTAATGAGAAGGCTTTTTATTCGACTACCGCGTGGGACGGGGAGAGGGAGGAGCGTGGGTGGGGATAAGCTGAAAAGTGAATTAGGAGGGAGGGAATACGGAAAGGGAGGGAGGGAGATGGTAAAGAAAGGGAGAAAGCAGGCGGGGAATAAAAATAGACAGTGAATGTTGTTGACAGGTCGGGAAAAAATAGACAGGAAGTGTTGTTGACAGTTAGGGGACTCGAGTTGGTGTGGATAGGAAGGTAGACAGGTAGATAGATTGATAGATAGATAGATAGATAGATAAGCAGGTGAACATTGAAATATTATAAATATCCAGGTGAGTTGTTCAGTTATAGATATGTATATAAGGAATGGTTTAATATAGTACACATTAGTTAGATAATTATGCAAGAGCCAGGATTATGGGAGAGTTGCAGACTGGCTGACTGACTGACTGGCTTTCTGTTGACTTAGAGAATAGGGGAGATTATAGCATATGGAATTGTTGAGGTATAAAGAGAGAGAGAGAGAGAGAGAGAGAGAGAGAGAGAAAGGAGCAGGGGAGACGTGAAAGGGAAACGAGGGAAAAGTTAGACAAGGGGAAGAGCTGGGACAAAAGACAGACATATGCGAGTAAATTATTTGGGAGAGAGAGGAAGGCTAGCGGGAAATGTTGAAGAAAAGTGAGATATGGTGGAGGGAAGGAGACACATGTGAAGGTGAGGGGGGGGGGGGCAAAGGTATAGAGGGAAACGAGAACAAAAGTGGACGGGAGGGAGGAGAGAATGCATGTATTGAGGGGATGTCGTGGCTGGCAGATAGCTCCATGCATGATGGTTTGGGCATCGCTGTGCATGAGAGTCACAAGGGTGGTATGTGTAGGTGTGTGTGTGTGTATGGCAGCCAGGGACAGGAATGGCAAACGTATAGGGACAGCAGTCAGTGGTGGTAACCAACAGATAGAGAAATGCTCAATCGAAAATATATATATATATATATATATATATATATATATATATATATATATATATATATATATATATATATATATATATATATATATATATATATGGCCGAGGTAGGGACAGGGATAGTGAACATATGGATAAATGAACAAGCGACGGTGAAATGGGACCATGACGTAAATGTAAAGAATAGGGAAAATGATATAAAGGAAGTGGTAGTGACGGAGGGAGATGAGAGAGTTGGTTACATGAATATTTTTTTGCCATTAAATAAGTACATCCTGGTTTGGACATGAGTAATACCATCCATTAATATTGTACGTTTTGTTGTGTTTGTCTGCAAGAGGAATATGAAATAAATAGATCACTTTAGGGATTATTCTCACCCGCCTCCCATCACACCCTCCCTCCCCCCCATCTTATCGTCCCCATCAGGTTATCGCCCCCACCCCCACCCTTGTGCCATTACCAACAGTCAGCTGTGTTGCCCGCATCTCCCCCCTAACCCTCCCTAATTCACAATTCTCTCTCTCTCTCTCTCTCTATCCATACATGAGTACACACACACACACACACACACACACAAAGAGAGAGAGAGAGAGAGAGAGAGAGAGAGAGAGAGAGAGAGAGAGAGAGAGAGAGAGAGAGAACTATCTTTATCAGTACATCTGTCTGTGTGTGTATCAATCTATCTTCTAACACACACGCACACACACCCAGTAACGAGTGATAAATGAGAGTGTGTGTGTTGTGTGGGTACTGATGGTTGAGTGGACAATATATATACACGAGAGAAAACTGTGTATGTGTGTGCCAGGATGTTTGCATTAATTTCACAGTAGTGGATACCAAACTCTGAGTGTGTGTGTGTGTGTGTGTGGTGTGTGTGTGTGTATGTGTGTGTGTGTGTGTGTGTGTGTGTGTTCCCATCATCCTCACTCTACTACTTTTTCTTTTCACTTTCCTGTGGTCTTAGTTCATCTCCCCTTTCATTTTCACTTCCCTTCTTCATCCTCATATATTGTCCCCTCTTTTTCATTAATCCCCTCACTCTCCCATCTCCCCACTTCTAATTCCTCTTTTCCCTTTTCATTATCCCTTTTTACTTTCAATACCTTCAGCCTTTCCTCTCTTCCCACCCCTCTCTCTCTTTTCCCTCTTCTCTTTTTCCCTTCTCCCCTCTCTTTCCCTCCCACTCCCGTCTCTTTCCCTCCCACTCCCCTCTCTTTCCCTCCCACTCCCCTCTCTTTCCCTCCCACTCCCCTCTCTCCCTCCACTCCCCTCTCTTTCCCTCCCACTCCCCTCTCTTTCCCTCTCCCTCCCCTCTTTCCCTCTCCCTCCCCTCTTTCCCAGTTCTCCCCCTCTCCTTCCCTGCCTGCTTCCGTTCATTAGAATTGTATTATCCTCTCGTCATTACAGTATCTAATCAGGTCCTCGAGTTGCCCAATTGATCATCTAACTTTTTTCCACTCACTCTTTCTTTCTTTCTCTCTCTCTCTCTCTCTCTCTCTCTCTCTCTCTCTCTCTCTCTCTCTCTCTCTCTCTCCTCTCTCTCTCTCTCTCTCTCTCTCTCTTTCTCTCTTTCTCTCTCTCTCTCTCTCTCTCTCTCTCTCTCTCTCTCTCTCTCTCTCTCTTTCTTTCCTATTCTATTCTATTTTATTTTATTTTATTTTATTTTAATTTAGTTTATTGTATTGTGTTATGTTTTATTTTTATTCTATTCTATTGTATTCTATTTTATTTTATTTACAGTGAGTTTTCCGTACCTCCCTACATTGGACTATAGTAATTTACGTAAAGAAAGTTACCGTCGTTCAATTTGGAGTGTGTGTGTGTGTGTGTGTATAGGCTTATGATCAGTCCATCACCACAGGCTGTTTGTTTTATCTATGTCCTTTACTATAATGTCTATTGGTCCGTGAATAAGTCGCTCAGTGGCAGATAATCAGAGTCCCTTTCCCCTCCTCTTCTTCCCCCTCTACCTCCTCCTCCTTCTCCCCCTCTCCTCCTCTCCCCCTCTCATCCTCCTCCTCCTCCTTCCTCCTCCTCCCCCTCTACCTCCTCCTCCTCTCCTCCTCCTCCCCCTCCTCTCCCCCCTCTCCTCCTCCTCCTCCTCCCCCCCCCCCCCTTGAGAGATTAGCACCCTCCAATCCTCCCCTGTTGAGTTGAGTTTGGACCCCCTCCTTTTCCCCTTCCTCCAATCCCATTCATCTTTCTCCCTCCCTTCTTCCATCCTTCTTCCTCCCTTCTTTCATCCTTCTTCCTCCCTTCTTTCATCCTTCTCCCTACGTTCATCTTTCTCTCATCCTTCACCCTCCCCCTCCTCTTCACCTCTCCCTCTCCCATTTCCCCTCTCCCCCCTCCCACTTTCCCCTCTCCCCCTCCCACTTTCCCCTCTCCCCCTTCAGTGTCCCATGTGTGTGTAGACCAGTGAGGGCCCTGGTAGCCTCTGATGGACCACTGAGGGCTCTCCAGGGCCTCTTGACGTCCTCCATAACATTACCCTTATCACTGAGGAGGAGGAGGAGGGAGAGGGAGGATAGCAATGTGGGTTTTATTATTATTATTAACATTTCCTCTTCCATGTAAACGTTATTCTATCACATTTGCTGGCCTTTCTCTTACACTGTCGCTTTCCCATAGACCATTTTCATTCTATCCTCGCTTTCATAAAATCTAATTGTTTGGAAAATGATGATGTGATAGAGAATGGGAATATAATGTACAAAGGTGTGATAGAGAATGGGAATATAATGTACAAAGGGGAGAGATTGTTGTTAAGCCTATAAATGTAATTTAATAATATTATTCTGGGTTTCAGGGACCTATGATAATGTGATATTTTATCCACCGTAAACCACGAGGCGAAATCTCTTAATATAGTTCCTGTTTATTGTGCTAATAGTAAATATGAATAGGCCATGCAAGGATAATTTAATGGAACTTGTGATGTAGTCAGAAAATTGAGGTAAATGAGTCCTTCAAATATTGCCACGAAACACCACTATATGGAAGGAGTTTGTTTCGTGGCATGGTCAGGAAGAATCAGAGGCCTCCAATTTTCATACACATTCACAGTTTCCTTAAGTGATGCACAGGCGGAAGATGAAGTGGTGAAGTTGTCTTGCATGTGGTACACCAGGCGTGATGAGTTTAATGGGGAAAATTTTATGTTGGTATCTCTGTAGCAACTGAATCCTCCAAACTATTCTAAGCAACAGAACACCATTATTATTGCTCTTCTGGTCCTGTTTCCTAGCAGACTTAGGATGAATCAAGGCACTCCAATGTAACAAAAAAGAATTAACCCCCCTAAGTGATGTAAAGTCTCTTGAGTGAGGAGGAGGAAGATGAAGTGAGAAAGTTGGAGTGAAGTGAGGTGCAAGGAGATGAGACGGGTACACACATTCACACCTAATGGATGCTGACAGTTATTGACGGAGAACAAGCCAGGCGGAACAGGGAAGATAAACAAACAAACATTCTAAGCACCAGTTATTTTATGATGTGTATACGGAATATCTGTCACGGGTTTTAGTTTGAAGGATAGAGACACAAACGTAATGGAGTGCAACGTAGGGGAAGGAAAAAGGAAGTTGGAAGTGAATTGGAGTCGGGAGGGAAGAAGAAAGTGATTGGGAGTCGGGAGGGAAGAAGATTAAAATGAGTAGGGAGGGAAGAAGAGGAGGATTGGGAGTCGTGAGGGAAGAATATTGAAATGAGTAGGGAGGGAAGAAGAGGAGGATTGGGAGTCGTGAGGGAAGAAGATTGAAATGAGTCGGGAGGGAAGAAGAGGAGGATTGGGAGTCGAGAGGAAGAATATTGAAATGAGTCGGGAGGGAAGAAGAGGTAGGATGAGGTGGAGTGTTTGTTGTGAGGCGCAGCAAGTGGAGTGGAGGATTATGAAAGCAAGAGAGACAGGACACTACAGACGAGAGATGAGAGAGAGAGAGAGAGAGAGAGAGAGAGAGAGAGAGAGAGAGAGAGAGAGAGAGAAGAGAGAGAGAGAGAGAGAGAGAGAGAGAGAGAGAGAGAGAGAGAGAGAGAGAGAGAGAATGAGTGTGTGTGGTGTGTGTGTGTGGCAGAGAAGTGTATACCAGGATTGTGTTTTGGAGAGGTGGAGAATAACTGGACTGTGGGTGTTAGATAGGAAGGTTTAGAAGGAAAGATAAGGGATGAGAAGGAAGGGGAAGGGGATGGAAGGAAGAGAGAAAAGGAAGAGAAGGGAGGAAAAAAGGGAAAGGGAAGATAGGGAGGAATTAGAGGGAATGGAAGAGAGGGAGGATGGGAAGGAAGGGGAGGGAAAAGAGGAAAGGAAGAGAGGGAGGAAAGGAAGGGGATGGAAAAGAGGAAGGATGGGAAGGGAAGGGAAGGGTTAGTGAGACCAGGTAGTGTAGTGTAGTGTACCCTCATGAGTCTCTCCACAGCACACCCTACTGAGTAATGTATATGTGTTGACCCAGGTGCTCTCTCTCTCTCTCTCTCTCTCTCTCTCTCTCTCTCTCTCTCTCTCTCTCTCTCTCTGTACTTCAGAGTAGCCTCACTGGTGAGCCGCCAAGGGCAAAGGCTCATTCCAACCCCCCCCCCCCCCTTATTTCTGGGGGTGTTTGTAAACCAAACAACAACTCTGTATGGTTGTAGTAGTAATGGTATTAATTTATTGTATCGTGATAAAGGTAGTAGTATCGAGTAAAAAAAATGGGCTTAGGGAAGTTAGTTTATATTAAGGCAACCCAATCACGTCCCAGATATTGATAGAGATTACATGTCCTGGCACACTTTATCTTGCTACATATAGTTGATTTATCACACAACTCCAGCTGCTTTACTAGTCCCATAACCAGGCCTTCTCTCTCTCTCTCTCTCTCTCTCTCTCTCTCTCTCTCTCTCTCTCTCTCTCTCTCTCTCTCTCTCTCTCTTTCGTTTTCTTCTGTTCCCTTTGTTTTTTCGTCTTTTTCCTCTTCATTTCTATATTTTCCCTCGTGTCATTGTCTTTCCAATTGTTCCACCAACCCCATTTTCCATTGTTCCTTCTTTGTATCCCTCTTTAGTCCTTTGCAGCTCTTCTTCTCCTCCTCCTCCTCTTTAATCTATCTAGTCTATTTCCTACTTCTTTTCTATACGGTATGTTTTTGTAAGCGTTATGGGGATATAAACTAAAATTGGTTATATATATATTATCAATTTTTCAGTTATCAGCTACAGATGTCATAACAACGGTTGGTAAACTCATTATTATTCAACTGTACTATCTGTAAATATATGGTACTGCCGTCACCCCCGTCACACAGGATAAATTTAGATCCAATGATGATTTCGTGTATGCATATAATAAAACACACACAACACAACACACACACACACAGCACTCGCTCCCTCAGATACGCATAATAAAGGCTTATGCAATCTAAAACATACAAACACGCATATAGTTACCTAGCCCACCTGCCACACACACACACACACACACACACACCACACACACACACCTGGTAGGGACTGCTCGTCAGCCACCCTCCCAATCCCTTTACAGCCTCAGCCTCATCATACCTCATCTCCCTTTCATGTCATTTCCATACCAGATCATCCCGTATTATTTCATCCACCACATAATTCTCATCCACCACACATTCTCATCCACCACATATTCTCATCCACCTTTGAACCACATTTCATCTCGTGCCATACTTTGTCCACGCTTTAGTCTTGTACTTTTATTTATGTTATCTTCCCGCCTTCTCAACCCCAATCTGTTTTCATTCCTCCTTGCCAGGCTCCCCTCCCGTTTCACCAACACGAGGCCTATTTCCCCTCTTCTCGTTAGCTCCTTTCTCTTCTCACCCCTCTCACCCTCTTTATATTCCGTCCTTTCTCTTCTCACCCTTCTCCCCTCTTCATTTCCCTTCTCTCCTCTTTCAATGCCGGACGCCCTCATCTCCCCAGCACTGAATACACCTTCTGCTTACAACATTACACACCCCGTTCATCATTTCCTCGTGTTTGTTTCTTTCACCACATCATCTACCACACTTTTCATTCGTTTTTTTTTTTTTTTCTGGCGTTTGCTTCTTAGTTACACCTTTTCCTTTCTCTATACTGTACTGTGTTCTCTTATCCTTAATTTTCCTTCTCTGTGTTCTCTTATTCTTCCTCCTCCCTTCTCCCTTCTGTGTGTTTTCATTTTTCCTTCTCCTGCATGTTAATTCTTGTTTGTTGATTACGCCTATGATTCTTTCCCCTTGTTTGTTCTGTTGTTGTGTTGTATTCGTGTTCTTGTATTCTGTTGTTCTTGTTGTATTCTGTTGTTCTTGTTGTATTCTGTTGTCCTTGTTGTGAATATTCCTTTTCCCACGACATTCCACTCTTGTCCCTCTTCCCTAGAATTGTCCCGTCTTTCAAATACCGGGTATGTGTAATTATACCCTTGCTTATACACTTGACTCCCATTACCTCCCCCTCCCCCCCCAACCCATACATCTATTATACTCTAGTGTCTCCCACATGCTGGCTTCGTCACTCATTCCTCATAGCCGTCCTCATCTCCTACAGTCCTCATAACAATTAATTATCTCATCTGACCTGCTCCTCATACTACATCTGCCATTCCACACCACTCCACTCGCTATTCCACACCATTCCACCCAACCACATGTTCTCCCACCACCCACATATTACATCATCCATCTCCCTTCTCTCTCAACCTACGTCTACCCTACAACACAACCTCTTCCTCACAACCCCCTCAACTCAAATCTCATCCTCACATCACATTTCCATCCTTTACTCGCTAATTTTCCCCCTTTCTCTCCCTCACAACCCTCAACACCACTAACCCTCATAGTACATTCCACTCACGCACTCACTAACTCACAGCTGCCTCCTCCCCATCCCTCTTTCCCCTCCCCCTCTCCTCTCCCCTTTCAGCCTTTCCATCACTCTCTGTCTGATATCAGCGACACCATCACGATCTGTACACGAGCCAACACTGTAACGAGGTGAGGGGCAGGGAGGGTGCAAGTAAACGACCCCCTCTTTGTTGACGACGAGTACCCGGGTTGGTTGGTTGCTCGCGGACCCAGCATAATTACTCAAGAATTAGCGAGTTTGGTTTCAAGTTTGAATTGTGTAATTCTGAAGAGGGGGTGGATGTGCCTGGGTTGCATGCATATGAGATTAGCAGGGACGGTGTTTTTACTTTGTGTGTGTGTGTGTGTGTGTGTGTGTGTGTGTGTGTGGTCTGACTAATTTAGGATGGTGTGGGTTTGTGAGGAGAGGTGGTGCATTATGGTTACTATATGCATGGAAGGAAGGAAGAGAGGGAGATGAGAGGGAACGACTTTAGCGTTGTTGGAGAGACTATGGTATATAAGAGCTCGAGGATAAGTGGAGAGATGCCACCGAATAATAGAAAGCCATGGTTAGGATTTGAAGAGGAAAAGACATGCGTAAACCACAAAGTTCTTTCGGTTCAGACAAGGTGGTTTGACCTTTACTACAAGCACTGTAAACCCAGGAATTTAGCTTTGGAAATGGATAGCAAAAATACAAGGAAAGAGTAAAAGGGGAGAAAAAGAGGGGAAGCTGAGAGTAAGAGAGGCAGGTGAGGGGAGGTGAAGTGGACCGGCATCTAACAAAAGCGGTGAGGGAGTGAGGAGTTCAAGAGGGAGGGGAGGGAGGGTGCTGCTTGATGCTCGAGTGTGTAGTAAGGGACTGCCTGGTGCTCGAGTGCTTGCAAGCGGTCACTGGAGGAGGGTGTACAGGCTGCCCTATAATGAGCTTGTCAGGGGAGAGTGCTTGCAAGTAGAGTTAGAGGGGCTTGGAAGGATGCAAGATGAGTGAATGGAATTGTGTTAGTGCTTGGAAGAGGTTGACTGCATGGAAGAAGTTGATTGCTTGCTAGAGGTTGAGTGTATGCAAGCTGTAGACGGCATGGAAAAGGGATATGTGCAAGCAAGAAGAATCAATGTGCATGCAAGAGGCATAAGCGGGTATCCAGATGTTATGCAAGCGAATGTTATGAGAAGTGAGAGGATATGCACTTTGGGTAAGGGTGCATATACGAGGGGTGAGGGGATATACACTTAGGGTGTATATACGAAGGGTGAGGATATGCACGAGGGGGGGAGGGGGAGGGGGGGGAATATGCACCGGGGGGGAGTGAGGGGTTATACTGAAAAGATAATGGGACTTACAAGAGGAGTGAATGTACATGCATGCAGGATTAGTACGGGGTGCATATGAGGGGTTGTAGTAGTGGGTATGAGTGAGGGATGAGGGCGGATGGATGAGTATGTATGAGTGTTGAGTGAGAATGCCTTTATTAGTCAGTAAATGTAAAATCCTGTTGCAGTGTGTGTTGGGGAGTGTATATATAGGAAGTAATGAAAGGGGAGGCCAGAGTATGGTATGATAAAAGAGATGAATGGTGATTCCCTTCCTATTCCATGGATATATTTTGATTTACAGGCAACACAAGGTACGGCACTGCATTCATTAATATATGCACTCTCATACCAGGGAGCCTCTATTATTTTTTCTCAAGTGCATAATTGGAAAAGGATACAGGTATATATGAGCAGTGCGACGCCTCTCACACTCACACCTCCATACACTGGGGAGGAGGGTGTGTGAGAGGGAGAGTAGGGGAGAGTGAGTCACGGGGTGGAGGACCGGTTTGTGAAGCACGAGGGTAGGGGAGAGTGAGTCACGGGGTGGAGGACCGGTTTGTGAAGCACGAGGGGGTCACCTGCTGTGTGTGCCCTCGTCTGCCCTGCCATGTGCCCCCCCCCCCTCAGTTCCCCACACATCACAACATACACAACATATATCACAGTTCGACACGGTTGTTGTACACGACCATCGTTGCTTCTCAGAGGTATTTGGATATGGATAAATTATGTGCTGTACACGCTCAGATTTACATAGTATAGTTCCACACTAGTCGTTATATTCTCTATTGAATTCTTGTGGTTATTTATGAATGAACATATGAAAGTTTAGTGGTCGAAGTTTTGTTATATGATAAAAATATAGAAATAATGGTGTGTAATATTAGAAAAAAAGGATAATTATTTATTCTTGTGGTAGAACAATAAGGAATATAGCCTTAAAATAGGTATGACAGATGGTTTTAATTGTAAGTGATATTATCTTCGCTTACTTGGTTTGTGAGAACAGTCGTGGTGGATATCGAAGGGTGACTTATATAAATGTGTCTAATGTGAGTGATGGAGGGAATACAACAACAGCAGGAGAGAAGGGCAAGTGGCACACAATGACACATGCAAGTTGAAAATTGATAATGATGATGTAAGCCGCCAGGTATGATTATGGGTAATGAAAGGTGTGTGTGTGTGTGTGTGTGTGTGTGTGTGTGTGTGTGTGTGTGTGTGTGTGTGTGTGTTGCGCGCGCTTCTCCTTTTCCTCCCCATACCTTCTGCATCCTCCCTCCTTTCTCTTTACCTCCCCGTTCTCTCTCTCCACCCCGACACAGTTCAGCTCACCCCCTTCATGGCCACCCCCACTAAAGCCCGCTAGCTGTGACTCACCTCACGCCCCCCTCCCTCCTCCTATCCCCAACACACACACACACACACACACACACACACACTAACTCTCCACACGACAATGCCTCTCCATACTGTTCTCTTGTACCCTGGTGCATATCTCTCTCAGTAAACTGGCTTATTTAAGTATCTTTCTGAGCCAACACATGTAATACCTTGGTTCCATCTTTGGATATATATTGTCTCTATTTAGGCTTGTTTTGCTACTTATCGTCTACCTATTGATAACTGTACGTCAGGTAATTGACTATATCAATGACATCTCTGCCCTGCTCCCTCCCTCCCTCCCATCCCCTCCCTCCCTCCCTCCTCCCTCCCCCCTCCCCTCCCCTCCCCTCCCCTCCCCTCCCCTCCCCTCCCTTCCCCTCCCCTCCCCCTCCCCTCCCCTCCCCTCCCCTCCCTCTCCCTCGCCACTGTTCAGTTTGCCTAATGATGATCTGTTGAAATAGCAACCTCTCTCTCTCTCTCTCTCTCTCTCTCTCTCTCTCTCTCTCTCTCTCTCTCTCTCTCTCTCTCTCTCTCCACACGAAGACCCTGAAATATGGATTAATTAACTCGAACATTTTACATTGATATATAATTGGTACTGGCGATCATCCCCCGAAATTAATAATAGTTTGAAAAAAATTGATATAACCATAAGTCGCATTGCTGTTGTACAGAAATTCAGAATGTTTTTAGAATGTGAAGGAATTATAAACCGGTATTGATTTTAGCTGAATTTCGTGGTGATTAATAGTGACAGGGATATTTTTCAGGGTCTGGGTTGTTATGTCAGTGCATTGATTCCGATAAGTTTGATGTAGGCACCGTACAACACAGAATTATTACCTATTCTGATGACGGAGTGTTTCGGTCACAACATGCATCACTTTATTATACTCCATAACAACAAGCAACAAAAACAACAAGTACAAAACATATTACCTATTCTGACGGAGTGTTTCGGTCACAACATGCATCACCTACTTCTCCATAACAACAAACAACAACAACAACTGCAAAACGAGTCGTCCTTCAGATATTTAATCCTGTTGTTACTCCATCCTTTGATATTATATAAGTGATTGTTGTTTTTGTTATTTTCATTATTGTTATTACCGGGACTGTTGTTGTTCTCTTCTTCATCTTTTTCTTCTTCATCTTGTTCATCATCATCATCATCATCATCATCTTTTTAGTATTATATTCTTATTATTATTATTATTATTTTCACCCAAAATTTTTATGTTTTTTTTATATTGCATAGAGTATTGTACTAATTCCTGTTTGGTGTCTCGTTATTGCAGACTCGTTCGTCAACTCGCAGGAATGGACACTGTCTCGTGGAGTGCCAGACCTGCGCCTCGGGATCGTGGGCTCGCTCTCCTCCGGCAAGTCCGCCCTCGTCCACAGGTCAGTCTAGAGCCCTCATAAGCCAGGGCAGGTATTTATCAGACCTCTTAGGATTCTCATTTGTTCGTAGGTTTGCATTACTGACCTCACCAAGGAGATTCAGTATCATTTCGAGGCGGTGGTCGAATTTCCTCCAATGGAAGTATGAGTCTATAATTATTTATCTATATTACGATTTCAAAGCAGTGTGCCTGACGGGTTGTAGTCCTGCCATGAATTAACACCTACGAACAAAATCTTTACTTAAGAGTGAACTTTACTTTGATGAATATGGGCCCAGAACTATAGTAAAGTAGGGCAGGGTAGAGCAAGGCATGAGACTGAGAAGCAAGGTAAGGGAGAGTAGTTGTAGTTGTGATTATACCAGAATGTGTGTTGCGTTGTGTTGCTTGTACCGGAGTTCCTAATTGAGATTAAACGTGAGTGTGTTGGTTGGTATTGCAGGTACCTGACGGGGTCGTACATGCAGGAGGAAAGCCCCGAGGGAGGACGATTCAAGAAGGAAATCGTGTTAGACGGCCAGAGTTACCTGCTGCTCATTAGGGACGAAGGAGGACCACCAGAACTACAGGTAAGCCTAGATTCTCAATTCATGAAGACGGTACGATGCTGTTACAGGAATATTACAGTGTGGGAATATCTGGAGTATCTGATTCCTCCAAACTGTTTCGAGCAACATGACACCATTATTTTTGTTACTCTGATCCAGTTTTCTAGGCATCGAGGCTCTCCAATGTACCAAAAGTGTATTAACCCCTGAACTAAATGAATGTTCCTGATTTCTCCAGGGTGTCCCAGAGACGGGCGACGCATCTAGGCTATATATACTGTGGTAACCCGTTGATTAACACGACAGATTTTTTTTTACTGAGTTACACCTGGCTAAATTAAATTGTTGGTTATAACCGCATGTAATTCAGAGCATAACTGAAACCCATGCGTTCCTCATGTGGAACAAAGAATTAAGGTACAACTAGCATCACATAATTATCCTCTACTCATCATGTATTTTACTACAATGGTAATAGAAAGTTGTCAGTGATGGTGGGGTTAGTGGTGGTCGTGGTAGTGGCAGGAGATGCAGGCAACTTTCACTATAGTTTCACCAAGTATAGCTCAGTATGCCGTGGCTTACAGTTGTGATCAATAGTTTGTGTTCACCCTTTTGAAATTAGACAATACTACAACACATAAAAAAGCCACTACTCAAATGGTGTAGTCATTATTATTATTATTATTATTATTATTAGTAGTAGTAGTAGTAGTAGTAGTAGTAGTAGTAGTATTGATGTGGGTAAAAAACAGACAGACTATAATAATTATTATACTAAGTATGTTGTATATACAGTAGTCTGATGGCCTCACAGGGGGTTGAGGGGGGAGGGGGAGGATTGTACCTGCGTCGTTTATCGGAGACGTAAAGTGAAAATGAGATAATAACGTCCAAATGAAGATGATGGTTTATTTCACTCGCCTTCTCTCTGACAAGTAACATGGGGTGATCCTGGCTCTATGCAATTTATGGTGTATTGTCCCGTGTTGAACAGCTCACTTTCTCTCTCTCTCTCTCTCTCTCTCTCTTACTTTTCTTTTCTCCCTCCCTCCCCCCCATCTATCCTAAGGCTCTTTCTGCCTCTCCTGCTGTCCCTCTTTCCATCTTACCCCTTCTGCTTTCCCTCCTGCTGTGCCATCCTCCATCCCACCCCTGCTGTCTCTTTCTCTCCATCTTATACCTCCTGCTGTTCCACTCTTCATCCTACCCCTTCTGCTTACCCTCCTGCTCTCTCTCTCTCTCCATCCTATACCTTCTGCTGTCCCTCTCTCCATCCTACCCCTTCTGCTGTGCCTCTTTCTATCCTACCCCTTCTGCTTCCCCTCCTGCTGTGCCTCTTTCTATCCTACCCCTTCTGCTTCCCCTCCTGCTGTGCCTCTTTCTATCCTACCCCTTCTATTCCCCTCCTGCTACCCCCCCTTTCTATCCTACCCCTCCTGCTGCCCCTCTTTCTATCCTACCCCTTCTGTTCCCCTCCTGCTAGAGCTCCTGCTGACGTTGGTGGAGGAGAAGCATGACATCAGGCAAGAGTTAAAGCTGTGTGGTGGGGAGCCCGTCTCATGCAACCTCCCCCCCCCTTTACCCCCCCTTTCCACCACCCCCCCATTACCCCCCTTTCCACCCCCCCCCCCCCCCATTACCCCCACTCCTCCCACATCCCTTCTCCCATTCTGCCCCCTCCCCCTCACTCACTCCCCCTCTATCCCATCCCCTTCTATGCCCGCTCTCTCTATCCCCTCCCCCCACTCTGCCTTCCCCCTTCTACTCGGCCCCCTCCCCGTTCCCTGAGCTTCTCTTTCATGCCCCCCCTGCTCGCTCTTCTCTCTTATGACCTTCCTCTCTTCTTTCATGGCCCCCTTCTCTTATTCATGTCCTCTCCTCTTCTATTTTCTCTTCTCTTCTCTTCTCTTCTCTCCCTCTTCTTTTCTCTTTCTCTTTTCTCCTCTTCTCTTTTCTCCTCTTCTCTTTTCTCCTCTTCTCTTTTCTCCTTCTCTTTTCTCCTCTTCTCTTTTCTCCTCTTCTCTTTTCTGCTCTCTTCTCCTCTTCTCTCTCCTCTCCTCTCTTCTTTCTTCTCATCTCTTCTCTCCTCTCTTCTTTCTTCTCATCTCTTCTCCTCTCCTCTTTTTCTCATGACCTTCCTCTTATTTACATGACCTTCCTTGCTTCCCAATTCATGACCTTATTTTCTTACCTCATATAATTTTACTTTCTCTTCTCTCATTTCTTTATTATTTTCATTATCTCTCATCCCTTCATTCTCTCATCTCTTCATTATCTCATCTCGTCATTATCTCTCATCTCTTCATTATATCTCATCTCATCTCTCATCACTTCATTATATCTCAATCTCTTCATTCTCTCTCTTCGTAAACTGTGACAATTTTTCCATAACTTTAGATGTATCTGTTCAGGTAATAATATACTTTCATCAGTTGGTTATAAAGATTAATTAACTGACGTCCTTTGAGAGAAGTGAGGGAACGGCAACCAATTACTGTGTGTTTGTCGTGCTGTTTGGAGTAAATATTTATTGATACATACACCAACAGCATCATGCTCTGATTTCCGACCACACACACAAGAAAATAAAACTGATACACACACACACACACACAAACACACACACATACACACGCACACACACACACACACACACATACACACACACACACACACAAACACATACACACACACACACACACACACACACACACACACACACACACACACACACACACACACACACACACACACACACACACACACACACACACACACACACACACACAGAGGAAGAGAGGGGAAGGCAAATAAAAAGGAGTTTAGAGAGAGTTTGTGCGAGGTGAACTAGAGGAAAGAAAGAGCAGAGAAGATGAATATTGATAGAAGAGGAATGAAGAGAAGGTTGCCAAGGAAAAGAGAGAAGATTAGAGAAAACTGAAAAGAGGCAGAGAAGTAAAGAGAGTAAGTAGGGAGGGCCAAAGAGGTAAGAAGATGGAAGTACTGAAGGGAGAGAAGTGAGGACAGGAATTGTAAGACTCGGTTATGGATGAGAGAGGCAAGACTTCGGGGTTGAGAGGATGGGTGAGAGAGAGAAAGGGAAGCGAGCGGTGAGGGGAAATGGAGAGAAGACGACAAGAGAAAAGGCGAGGTTTAAGCCATAGGAAATAGACGAGGGAGAGATAGTGGAGGGAAACAAAAAGCATGGAAATGAACGGGAGGAACGTGGAGGAGGGTTGAGAGGTGTACCGTGTAGAGGAGAGAAAAGAGGAAAGGTTATACTGGTAGTGTGAGCAGTGAAGGGAGACGAAAGGGGGAGACAGGAGGGAAGAACTATCATTGAAGTGAGGGTGCAGGGAAGAGCTATATGTGAGGGGAGGGGAGGGGTTGGGAGAGTAGAAACGAGGGGACGTTAAGGGACCGGGAAGCGGAAGCGAGGGAAAAGAGAAGAGGGGGTAAGGGGAAGACACGAAGGGAAAGAAAAGGAGGAGGCATGGGATATGAATGAGGGGGAGAAGAGTAGGAAAGGGAAGACACGAAGGGAGAGAAGGGAGGAAGCAGGGGGCATAAATGAAGGAGAGAAGAGTAGGAAAGAGAACACACGAATGAAGAGAAGAGAATGAGGAAGGGGAACAGAAATGAGGGGGAGAAGAGGGAGAAAGGGAAAACACGAAGAGAGGAAACAGGGGGCAGAAATGTGGGAGAGACAACTGGGTAGGGGGCAGAAATTATTGGAAAATTAAGAGAGGAAAGGAATTAGGAAACACCGAAGCGAAGAGAGGAATGAGAAAACGATAAGGACGAGAAATAAATGAAGAGAGATGTCAAGGGGAGAGGAAGAAGAACCAATAGGAGAAGAGTGGAAAGTAGGAAATTAGTAGAAACGAGTGAGGAGATAAGAAATGAAGAGGAGGGAAGAAGGTAGGGAAGAGGAAGAGGGACTGGAAGCGAGGGGAGAATTGTATGAAAGTGAAGGAAGTGAAAGGAGAGGAAGAGAGAAGAGAAAATGGGAGAGGAAGATGGAAGAGAAGATAGGAGAAAGGAGGGAGAGAGAGCATAAGAGAGGAGAGAGAGAGAGGAAGAGAAGAGAGGAGGCACAGAAAGAGAGATATGAGAAAGAAGAGAAAGAGTTTGAACCTTGTCATCCCTGCCAGGTTAGGTCAGGTCGTCCCTCCCAGGTTAATGAACAAGGAGGAAACTTTAGACTTGACGTTGGACGGTAATGATGGGAGGGAAAGGGAGGGAGGGGGGAAGGGAGTGAGGGAAGGAAGAGAAGAATGGGAGGGAAAGGAAAGGGAGGAACGGGGAGTAGCAGGGTGAAAGGAAAAACTGATAGAAAGCTGAGGAGGAGGAGAGTGAAAAAATGAATAAAGAGCAGAGTGAGCTGGTTGGAAAGATGTGAGAGAAGACTGGATTGAAAGGGAGAGAGGGAGAGGAGGAGGGAGTAAGTGATATGGAGCAAGAGAAGTGGAAGGGAGGAGAAGAGTGAGAAGAAGAATGAAGAAAGGAAGGAGGGACGATCAATGTAATAAGGAATAAACATAGAGAGAAAAAAGAGAGGAGAAAAAAATATTGGATTAGGATAACTGAATGTGGAGTTGAAAAAGATGTTAAAGAAAAAGATATGATGATGACGATGAAAGGAAGGAAGGAGAGGAGACCAAGAAAATAATGAACTGACATAGAGAGGCAGGAGAATATAAAAACATGAAAAAAATATATACAAAGCAAAAATATGAGAAGAAAGAAATCGGGGAGAGATAAGGGGAGCCGTGGAAAAAAGGGGGAACTGAAGGGAAAAAACCTAACCTAACCTAAAACTGGAAAGCGGGAAATTATAAAAGGGAAATAAAATGTTGAGTGAATGGAGATAAATATTGCTGAATATATAACGACCATAAAGAAAGTAAATAACAATAAAAATATATATTGGAGGAAAATGTAAACGAAAGAATAGAGAGATGGGGATTAATGGAAAGATGGATGTGAGCGAGGAAGGCGGAAGGGGGGGGGGGAGATTAGGGAGACAGTGAGTGAGAGTGAGTGGGGGGAGGGGTTGTGTGGAGGTAAAAGAGAGAGATAGAGAGAGAATTGTGAGTTTGTGAGTAGGGGAGGGACGAGAGGAGAGAGTGAACAAATAAAATGAGAAGTGTATTTTTTTTTTTTTTTTTTTTTTTTTTTTTTTTTTTTTTTTGCCAGTGGTGAGGCTAAATGTTTTGTGGTTGTTCTCCCCTTCCCTTGTTTTTATGTCCAGGGTGCGACCGACCAAGGGAGGGAGTGAGGGACATAGAGTAAAAGTTCACCCTGCCTGCCTGCCTCCTACGCACATATATGGAACACAGGGTCGGTCGTCGTATTCCTATAAGCCAACGCCAAGGACAATATACTTCTCTTGAGGTTGTCAGTCCAGTCCCGTTTAGTATAGTTGTGTGTGTGTTTTTTTTGTTCAAGACCAGTAGACCCTTCGAAACTATGGTAATTATAGTTTTTTAATGCATGGTAACATATTCGTTTATGTGTCTTTTTCATATTATTTAGACTGGTAATATATAACAGTAGACAGATCTAATTCCACTGATGTTAATGGTTTGGATCCATTAATTTATCACAAAGAAGGTCACGACTATAAAAAAAAAACTGTAGAAAAATAAACACTCTTGTTTTGTTGTTTTTCATATGTTGTTTTCCGGGAAGCTTTGGATATTCATAAGATGCCCGAATAATGTAAGGCTACCAGTGTCCTGATTTCCCCCCTCCCCCTCCCTCTCCCTCTCCCTCTCCCTCTCCCCTCACCTTGGACCAGCCAGGTAGCCGTCCTGTGCCCGTGAGAGAACTTGGCCCACCTTGGGTATTCACTCAGGATTTTACTGTGAAATGAAGGTGGGTATGTGGGTATGACGCGGGGCCTTTGTGTGTGTACCAGGTGTGTCCCCCCCCCCACCTGCCCCCCTTCACAAGTACCCCCAAGTTTGATTCCCTCAACCGGGTGTCCCCATCGAAGTCCCCATGAATATGTATTTATTTACCCAAACTGTGTAAAAACATGACTCGATTTTATAGCATTTCTGGTGACAGTTCTATGGTAGTCATGATTTATTAGATTTAGTTAATGTGAATATAGAACAACTTAGCGTTTATAAAGATTGGTTTACATGGTTAGGGAGGAATCAAATAAATGGAGACAACTGTGAAATCTACCATCCACCTGTCTCCATTTACCTTTAGCCTTCCTTGAACTGTTTATAAAAGTGTTCCAATTTCCAAAGTGCAGTGTCATCTAATCTTATCCTTCCCCTTCCCTCTTGAATCACGTCTTCTCCCTTAATTAAGTACCAGTATCAACGTCAGTCATTTATTGCAGCACCCCCCCCCCCCCCTGCCCTCCCTGTAATCTTACTCAAAACCCCATCACCCCGTAGCCCCCATCACTCATTTTGTAGTCTCTTCTCCATTATTCCCCCATCACCTTCTGTTGTCCCTCATCACTTTTCTGTAATCCTCCATCATCACTTTCCTTGTACTTTTCATCCATCGTGCCTTCCCACATCACCTTTCCATAATCCCCCTTCACGTCCCCCTAAAAATTGCGACATACCTGAAAAACAGTAAACTCACGGGGTCCCACCGCAATCGTTTTGTACTTTATTGATTTTTTTATTTTCATTTTCCATTTTTTTATTTTCATTTTCCATGAGAGAGGAGACTACATTAAATCTGGGCATTGTATAGTGTTGTGGTGGCGTCTCGTGGGAAATGTGGAGTTGTGTCGTCCCTCTCTCCCTCCCTCCTGACGTACGATGAGTTGCCCCCTCCCTTATTCCCTTCCCTTCCCTTCCCTTCCCTTCCCTTTCCTTCCCTTCCCTTCCCTTCTCTTTCCTTTCCTTCCCATATTCCCTTCCTTTCCATATTCCCTTCCTTTCCCTTCCCTTCTGTACCCGCCCCTCGTTGGTCGTATGTCAACCCCTCACTCGCATACTTCATTACGTACCCTGTCATGCCCTCCCTCACCTCATTATGCTCACACGTTTACACACACACACACACACACACACACACACACACACACACACACACACACATACACACACACACACACCATCTGAATAAACATAATCACTATTTGCCTATTTGCCTGCCATCTTTGCCCCACTGTGTTTACTCCATATGATAAAGTGGCCACGCCTCATCATGCCTGGGGAAGCATCAAGGACGTACAGTATGTTGTGTCAATGTGCATCTGTTTACATTAGACGATCATATCAAATCAACGCAACGTCTTACTAGATTTATCCTAGGTTTCTTATGTCATGGCACAATAATTTTATCATTGTTTTCTTTTCATTAGGCTACTCCAGAAGGCAACAACTTATAGTCCCAAACTTCCAACCAAACCTCTTTCGAATCCTCCATGCAGCTGTAATAATTTCTGAATATATATTTATGGTTTAAATGACTCGAACCCATTACCTGGACTATACTGTTGGTACATATTTTGCATTGCGATAGTAGTTGGGAGAAGAATTACTGCGTGCTGCTCATTCCCTAAATCATGGAAGGGTGGTTCCGTACTCGTTTTGCGTGAGAATTGGCTGCCATAAATACAGCAGTAGGTAAAGTGGTTGGAGAATTAATGTGGCATGTTAATGTGGGTTAGAGGGCGTAGGGCAAGGTAGGTAGAGGTCTGGCAAGAGGGCGTGGAGCTTGGCTAGGGGGATGGGCTGTAGGGGCATGGGGATGATGGGCTTGAGGGATGGACTGTGGGGCATGGGGATGATGGGCTTGAGGGATGGGCTAGGGGGCGTGGGGCATGGAAAGAGGTGGGGGGTCAGGGGTCGTGTTTGGGGAAGGAGAGCGTGGGAGACAGTGTGGACAAGTGATAAGTGGGGACTCGTCACTTGGTCTGGGGGATGACAGCTGTATACACTCCATAGTAAATGACATGACAGGCAGGCAGGCAGGGATGTGTGTGTGTGGGTGGGTGGAGACGAGACGAGGACAGTGCATGGGATGGAATGGGAAAGGTAGATGTGTGTGTGTGTGTGTCTCTGTGTATTGAAGGAAAGAGCTTGATGGAATTGACGAACGAGAAAAATATGGAATCCTGGTTGAGAAAGGTGTGCGTGTGTGTGCATGGGGAGGACAAGGATAAGGTGTACAGAGGAGCAAGGGAGATGACACAGCAAGGTAACAGAATGTAAGAGTCACCATGACGAGCTGTAACAGGTGAGAAGCAAGGTAAGGTAAGGGAGCAGTGGAAGTGTAAAAGTGGGACAGAATAGCAAGAAAAACGAGTTTATTTTCTCTCGTTTTCGTTCTTATCTCAACTCATTATTTACCTCATTATTATCTCATTTCCTCCTCCTATCTCGCTTTCTATCTATTTATCTATAATATTTCCTCCTATCTCGCTCTCTATCTATCCATCTATCTCTCTTTCACACGCAAAAATTTCTCCACGTTTTTATCTTATTCCCGCTCCCCTCGGTTTCTCCTTTCGTCTCCAAGTCTTGCTCCTCATCTCAAATTTCGTCTCCATATTTTTGTTGTGTCACTCCCACTAATTGAGTTCCGTCATCCTTCATATCTTTCTTATCGGGTTGGTGTATTTCCCTGCTACCTCATTTTTCCCTCTTCCTGACCTCTTCTCCTTCTCATGCAATTTATTTATCCTCTTATTTTTCATCTTCCTCTCTCTCCCTTCCACCACTCCTTCACAATTATCTGCTTACCTCTTGTTCTTCTTCAGCAATCACTTCTCTCTTTGTACTTCCATTATTTTGTTTCATACCTCATCTGAACTTTTATTTCCTGCTGTATGTGTGACCCTACTTGTTGTGGTTTCAGTAGTGCTTTGTTTCCATTCAGTCAGGGAGTTAATTAAAGACCCTGTGATCGTGTATGAAAATTGTAGGTTTCTGTTTCCTCCTGACTATGCCACGAAACAAGCCCCTTCTATATACAGTAGGTACCGTAGTGTTTCGTGGCAATAATTGAAGAATTAATTTACCTTCCAATTTTCTGACTACAATACAGGGTCCCTTAACCAATCAGTCCTCTCTTGCTATTCTTTCCTTTCTTCAATAATTGCCTTTCATTGTGTATAGTTGAACTTATTTACTGACTTCCTCTTGCTACTGTTCCCTCTCCATGTCACAGCTTCTATACATCTTTCACAGCTGAGTTTTACACGTCTAGTTAAAGTTTGATGATACACGTACACTCCACAGTTTTATTTTTAGCTGATGTGAGACGATGCAGTTGAGCCGAGGGGAGCCCATGGATGCAAGGAACGCGAGAGGGTTATAAGGGGAAGTTTTGTGTTGGTATTTCTGGAGCAACTGAATCCTCCAAACTATTCCAAGCAACAGAACACCAATATTTGTGCACCTTTGGTCCTGTTTCCTATAGCATACTTTGGAGGAATCAAGCACTCCAATGTACCAAAAGAAATATATATATATATAAATAAAAAAAGAATCAACACCTTAAAGACACACACACACACACACACACACACACATACACATATACACACACACACACATACACATATACACACACACACATATACACACACACACACACACACATATACACACACACACACACACACACACACACACACACACACACACACACACACACACACACACACACACACACACACACATACCAAGACACTCAGACATAAAACAGAAAGATGAGAGTGTAAAGAGTAGAAGCCTTGTACTGATGTTCTGACACCGGCGTCTTGGAGCCTGGCGGGTGGTGAGTGAGAGGGAGTGTTGGTGTGAATGAGAGAGCAATGTTGATGTGAGTGAGTGAGTGAAGGACCAGTGCCAATGACTGAGTGTGTGTGAATGAACAAGAAAGCATTATGTGAGGGTGTTAGTGGACGGGAGAGGTATGTGGATTATGTGTGTGTGTGTGTGTGTTATTGAGAGAGAACCATGTGTTGAAAGATTAAAAATGTCAACACTCTGAAAAGAAAAGAAGACCGACTAATGAAACGGAGAGGGAGAGGAAAGAAGGAAGGGAGGAAGGAAGGAAGGAAGGGAGGATTGGTGGGGAAGGAAGAGCAGACCAGATTAAACCGAAACCTCTTTCCCAGAACGACTCGCAGTCTGCATAAAAGGAAGCCAGAGTCACCCCAGTCCTCCACACCCCTTCTCACATCACTCTCCACCCCTCCACCCCTCTTTCTCATCTGCCCAGTCCCCTTCTCCTATCTCTCCCCAGCTTTCCTAGCCCTCGATCTCTACCTCAGCCGTATATCTGTATATTTATTTATTTATCTTTCGATGTGTTCATTTACTAATGATATTATGTACCCGTACGTAAATTTGCATTAATAATTAATTTTGTTTATCTTTTTTTTCTTATCGTTGTCCCCCTTCACTCGTCCCCCATTCCTAACCTTCCCAAGAGCCACCTGGTGATGTTGTCAAGTCGTGGAAGATGAGCGGAAGTACTTGGTGGTGGGGAGGCCTCAGCACCAGTAATGTGATAGCCGGGTAGTACACGTGCTGCTGGGACAAGGAACGGCACGAAGAGTAGATGGAACACAAGACGAATCTCACCCACGAAATGGTGGGTGTGGGTGGGGGGGTAGGAGGAAGTAGTGAAGGAGGAAGAGGATGATTAAAAAGGAATAATGATAAAAAAAAGAACAATTATGGTATGAAGAAATAGCAGTAGTACAGGTAGAGAAACAAGAACAGGAAAACGTAATGAACAAAGAAACAAAGAGAGAGAGAGAGAGAGAGAGAGAGAGAGAGAGAGAGAGAGAGAGAGAGAGAGAGAGAGAGAGAGAGAGAGAGAGAGAGCAAAGGAATGCGAGTCAGGGACGGGTTTCATGGTTAGGAGGAGATAAGGGGTAATGGGAGAAGGTGTGACTCGTAATAGGGGCGTAGAGGAATGCTAAGTATGGGACGTGAGTATAGTTAGATGGAGAGTGAGATTTGGAGGAGAATTAAAGATGAAAAAGGAACTGACTGGTCGTAGGTTCTTAGCAGATATTATAAAAACACCTGGGGACTATGAAACCAGAACGTAAAATACAATACGTCGTCCTTAATCATATTGAATTCAGAAGGGATGAAGTTCCGAAGTAAGGGAAAAAAAACACAGATGGGAGAGAGGAAAGGGAATGAGACCCCTAATATTGCGGAAGGAAGCTGTGTGTGTGGAGGGTTGAGGTGGGAGGATTACACGTGTGGTAGGTTTCTTCCCAACTTCCTTCCGTCCCTGTCATTGTTACCTCTCCCTCCCTCTAACACTCTACACATCTCATTAAGGGCTCCTGCCATCTGTCTGTCTTTATGTGTGTTTAATTTTTATGAAATGCTGCAAACATATTTTTCTACCTCTATAAACTCCATTTGTACACAAAACGTTGGTCAGTTTATCTTCCTTTCCCATCTATACAACCCTGAAAATAATGTCCCCTGTGTGCCAAACTACACCTCTATGGATTGATACAGAAAAAACCCATTGTATTGTTTCGTTTTCACAGAGACATGACTCAGAGTATTCATGGATGGGGAGATATGACTGACTACCAGCTCGCCTCTTTTGATTAGACAGACCTACGGATATATCGAGAGAAATAGTGGAATGGGGAAATGTAAAAACAAAATATAAAACTATGAATATATATATATGAATGATGAAATGGAGATATGCGACGAGAAATATAGTATAGCAAATGAAAATTATATACAATATCAGAGGCAAAGACGACAGATGTAGTAAATAATATTCAGATGTATACCATTATTTTACATTATACATATGCAAAACTAAAGGGGAGATATGAAATTAATATATATTTAAATTATCCACATCTTTCCGTACCACAATATATTTGGTATGCAAAGGAAGTATTTGATATAGGTTGCTTCATAATATTTCCATACGTTATAATTACAAAAGTATTGATTTGTTTATTTGTTTACCCATATGGTTCACTTTACCATTTAATGTATTTACTATATAATATTATACCTTCCCTATCCACTCATCTACTGTATCCACTCTTCCACCATATCCACTCTTCCACCATATCCACTCTTCCACCATATCCACTCCTCACCCTCCTCATCCACCTACAACATCCATTCACGTATCCATTGCATCACGTGTTCAAAAATTTTCACCGTTCTGACTATTCCGTTTGTTTTTATTTATTCATTCATTTTTCGCCTCTTCCCCTCCCCCCCCACTCTCACTTACTCTCCCTTACTCCCCCCTCAACTCCCCCCAACTCTCCCTTACTCCCCCCTCAACTCTCTCCCCCCCCCCCCTGCACCCAAACTCACCCTCCATGTCACTACTCTTCACTTTTTTTTTTTTGTAATCCCGCTTTCGTTTTCAATATTTGTTCGGGTAGCGTTCCTGTTTGGCCTCCCTAAATATTGTTCTCTCTCTCTCTCTCTCTCTCTCTCTCTCTCTCTCTCTCTCTCTCTCTCTCTCTCTCTCTCTCTCTCTCTCTCTCTCTCTCTCTCTCTCTCTCTTTTGTAGGTATTGTCCGTGTTGCTGCAGCAATCTAACTATTTTTTTCTTTCATTATTTTGTATATATATTTTTTTGTTTTGCGTGAGGAAATTTATATACACATTATTGTTGTTGTTGTTGTTGTTGTTCTTTTTGCTGTGCCTCATTCTGTTTTATCTTTATTATTATTACTATTATTTTTACTATTTTTATTTTTATTTTATTTTTTTATTGTGAGTTTTTAGGACCAGAACTATTGGGGTCCCATTATCGTATTTCCTCAGTATTTTTTATTTGGTTATTTTTATATTTCTTTTGTGAACGGTTTTCGTGTATATATATGTGTGTGTTTGTTTGTTGTGTTTATTTATTTTTTATATATTTTTTTTTCGGGAGAGGGGGGGGGGTGAAGTGGGAGGATTGATATTTACGTTTTATGAGGGTCTAAAAAATGTCCTTTCTTTCAGCTTGTTTACTCTTTTGTCCCAGTTTCATTTCTATTATTATTCTTTTATATATTTGTTTGTTTGTTTTTATTCCTGTGTGTGTGTGTGTGTGTGTGTGTGTGTGTGTGTGTGTGTGTGTGTGTGTGTGTGTGTGTGTGTATTCTCCCCTCTTTGTTTATCTTATGTGAGGCACGTCCAAACACACCTCGGGTTGTCTCTCTCTCTCTCTCTCTCTCTCTCTCTCTCTCTCTCTCTCATTTATATTATATCTTCTCATCTTTCCTCTTCCCTTGTCGTCTCTCGCTTTCCTTACTTTTTTCGTCTTCTCTTCTCGCTACTCCTTTCTTCCTCTTCCTATCTCCTCCTCGCCTCCCGTTTCTCTCCTTTATTTCTCCGTTTCTCTTTCTTATTTTTTATGTCTTTTTCCTGTCTGTATCATATTGCCTCTTTTTTTTTCATTTCTCTTTGCCATCATTTATTCCTCAATGTCTTTACTCCTTTTGTCCTCCATTCCCTCTCGCACCTCCCGTTTTTCTCCATGCAATTTTTTCCCACTTTCTCCGTGTATTTTTTAATTTATTTTCCTCCTCCTACGTCGTCGTCGTTGTCGTCGCAGTATTGATGGGTTTGGTGTGTAAAAACAGATTGCCTCAGTCGTGGTGCTTAGGGGAAGGGGTGTCTTTCCTAATTGGTCTGCATTTTCCTCGCTATTCTCTTTCTCTCTCTCTCTCTCTTTTTTCCTTTTTACCGTGGATGCTCTTTCTCTTGTCTGCACTTCTTTGTCGTGTTTGTTTATCATGATGGTGTGTTTGTTTGCTGGCTGGGTGGCTGGCTCGTGTCCATCTGTTATGCCCTCTGAACATAAACTCTTTATTGATTTTAATAGTCCTTTGTTTCCCTCTTGTCTATTTTCATTCATCGATCATAGACTGTAAAAACTGGTGTTGTGTGTGTATGTTATTCTTCCTGCGGTCTTAACAACTGAGCAGCTGGATGATACTACAATGACTCTTCAGGCCCTTACCCTCACTTACCTACTCACTCTCTCTCTCTCTCTCTCTCTCTCTCTCTCTCTCTCTCTCTCTCTCTCTGCTGTCCTCATTACTTTGATTACTGCTGCTGCTCCATTCATGTTTTTGTTGTTGTTGGTGTTGTGGATAGGGAATGGGCACCGTGGGAGAGGATTGTGTGGATAATTGTACGAAGCTGAGAATAGAGGAGGATGTTGAGTAGGAGTGGATAGTGAGTGAGTGAGTTAGTGGGATTGTATGATTAGAATGTGTAAGAAGGAGGGAAGGGATGATGGGATGGATAGGAATGTGTTGAGGTGTGAAATGATGTCCGGGGATAGATTTAGGACACACACACACACACACACACACACACACACACACCAGAGGCACTACAAGCAAGGCTAAAGGGCCCTCAGCTCTGCGCCTGTATGGTTCTCCTGACGGGGCTGTGGGCTGGTATTGATTCACCACTACCCTGGCTTTTGAGGGTTGGCCAGACTGTGTGTGTGTGTGTGTGTGTGTGTGTGTGTTCTCAAGTGGGGGGGGGTGAATATGTTTAGAATGGTGACAGTAATGAAAAGAATAACAATACTCTTTGCAGTGTTGTTTTTGTTATATTGTATTGATAAACATGCAGCCTAAAACTAAACATTTCATGAGTAGTAATACCTCAGTTGTTACTATAACTCATGTACGGTGCTTGTGCTTTATTTTCTATATAGATAATAATGAGGACGAAAGTTTGAAATTTCGCATATTATATCCTCACCTTTCCTTCTTTTATTCCCTTCCATGCACCGCCGGATGGGTGGATGTGTTGAGGTTTGACCGGACGTGGGTGATGTCATACTGTTACTCCACCCGCATTTACCTACTTGTTTACACACACACGCTTGTTTGTTCAGTAACACTCACACCTACTGAAAGATGCCTTCTTATTCACACATACATTCAGGCTGGCTTACGTCAATTGTAGATCGTCGCTTGCTGACACACACAACATAAATATGAGATGAAGCCTAACCTTTATTTAGGACCGTGTGATCGTTTACGAGAATTGGAGGCTTTTGATGATTCCTCCTGACTGTGCCACGAAACATGCTCCTTCTATATAGGTGTGTGTGTTTCGTGGCAGTATTTGAAGGACTCTTTTACCTCCAATTTTCTGACTACAACACAGAGTCCCTTAAGAGTAAGTATGATCACTCGAGTATGGTCACTAGTTTCAGTATACTGTATACATAATGTTGCGTGTATGGTCCCGTGTTGGCTTTGTGTATACGAGTGCACAGTTCAAATGTACAGTCGGTGTCAAAAATCGTGTCACATCACTTAGCACTTCTTAATTAAACGATAACATAAAGGCTAATCATCTAATAAACACAGTTACCGTACAGAAATACGATATCCAGGGGGTAAATTAATATACTTCTCTTTTGGTTTTACCGTTAACGAATCCGTAAAGCTTACATTTCCATACTTACTTCATGGCAGATGTGGCGACAGGACATTTGCCGCCGACTGTACATTGTGCGTGTTGGAGTGTACTTGCGTGTGTACTTGCATTTCATCCAACGTGTATGCATTCCTGTCGCTCCGGGAAACTGAAATAAAAATGGAAGGATAATGATTCCCAGAATTCGTGGACTGGGTTTTCAGAGGTTTATTTTTATTTTTTATTTTTTTTGTATGACGTTTCAGCTTTTTCCTTTCAGTCGTACACTATTTCAGACTTCGATTTTTTTTTTATATAATTTCTATCTGTGTATTGTCTGTCCACAAATATCTATTATCTATATATCTACAGTATATTATTTTACTTGTTTTGAGTGTTGGTGGTTGCGGGGATAGAGTTTTAAAAGGGTGCATATATTAATTAAAACCGTGCATAATTATAGTCTTGCATTTATTTAATATACTGTAATTTCCTTATGATTCAACTCCAGCCTCACATCATCTCCCACCTCTCTCTCTCTCTCTCTCTCTCCACTTCTCGCCGCTACTTCAATCTCTCCCCTCCCCACAATTCAGCCCAGTGAAAGAGCCCCTCCCCCCTCCCCCCCATAAGGAAGAGCCCCCTTAGCCCCACTAATTAATGAGGAGGGGGTCGGGGCACCTGTCAGGGTCATTAATAGATTTTTATTATTATTGTTATTATTATTTGTATTGTGCTTTTACTTACTTCCCTTCACAGCTGATCCGTCCATTCACACACACACACACACACACACACACACACACACACACACACACACACACACACACACACACACACACTTCATTCTATACTCACCTCACTCCTTTTTGTTCTATTACACACTCACTCTCTTCACTTCTGGTCTCCTTCAACGCTCTTCACCCACCCACATCCACACTTTCCAACCGCACACACACTCTCTCTTTCTCTCCATACACACACCTATTTAAACACACACACACACACCTCTTTAAACACACACACCCACACACCTCTTTAAACACACACCCACACACATTTTCATCACACACACTCCATTCCACACACCACTCTATACACCCATCCCTTGCTGCGTCCTCCTCCACCCTTCCACTCAAACACTTCCCAACATCACCACCACCAGGCAGCAGCTTCAAGTATCAATAGAAGGGTCGGCAGCCGGGAATTGTGATGCTGTAATTGTAGCCCAGATTTCTTTCCTCGGAGTTGGGTTGGTTGTAGGTTGGCTGGTGGGAGTTATGGTATGGATTTTTTTTTTTTCACCGCCGCACTGCGAAGAAAGGGAGAGAATACAGTGTCCCCTTGGTATACATGGTGGTCGATGAAGTATTATTATATGCTGGAAACTGAGCACTCGAACCACACACACACACACACACACACACACACACACACACACACACACACACACACACACACACACACACACACACATGCCGAGGGAATGACGAATTAAGGGGAGTATAGTCTTTATGGTAAATTGGAGGACTAGTGCATCCTCCAAACTATGACACGAAACAACAAATCCCTTGTTTGTACCACTGAGGGTGTCTGGTTTCTAGCATTATTAGGATGAAATCAGTAGCCTTCCAATTTACCACCAGAAAGAAAATCTGCCCTTAAGGAAAGTAATTTAAGACAATATTGATATGAAACTCACTCTGCATTGCAAAACTTATTAGAATACGTAATATATATTCTCATGGGTTCCCCCTCGTGTTGAATGTTGGTTGGGGAGATTGCAAAGGGTACCGGTATGTATGTAATTGAAAGTGAGACGGGAGGCAAGGAATTTCCAGTGTATTGCTAGAAACATAAGAATTGGATTTGTTTTTTTCGTGTCTTGTGTTTTTTTTTACGTAACAGGATATTGATCACACGCTGGCCACCACTCCAAGGGTAATGGAAACGAGAAGAGGGATTGTGTTGTTTTCTCTGGGGAGGGAGGATGTTATGATGTTGTGAGGGTGAGGTTGTGGTACTGGGAGTCTGAAGTAAAGGTACTGGGAGGGTGAGGTTATTGTATTGGAAGGATGAGGTTCTGGTACTGGGAGAGAGAGGTTGTGGTACTGGGATAGGAGGTTGTGGCTATGTGAAAATGTGGTGTCAAAGTACTGGGCCAAATCCTAGTACTGGGGAGGGTGAGATTGTGGACCAGGATGATGTATAGTTGGTTGTGGTACTGGGGGATTATAAGGGTACTGAGAGAATGTAAGGGTAATGGGAGAATGTTAGGATACTGGGAGAATGTAAGGGTAATGGGAGAATGTAAGGATACTGGGGGAATGTAAGGCTACTGGGGGAATGTAAGGGTAGTGGGGGAATGTAAGGATACTGGGAGGGTGCCAAAACCCAGGCTAATGCAGGGATCACCAGGAAATTAAAGCAAAGAGAGAAGTACAGCTCTTGTGGCGCCCCGCTGGTGGGTAAGTGAGGGTAACGAGACCTGGCAGGGAAAGTGGCAGAGTGGTGGGTTAGTGAAGTGGCAGACTGGTGGGTTTTAGTGGGGTAGGAGAGTGGTGGGTTAGTGGAATCAGTTGTAGCGGAGTGGGATAGTGGTGGTTAGTGGAAACAGTTGTAGTGGAGTGGGAGAGCAATGGTTGGGGAATAGAAGTGAACTACACCTTTTTGATATTTTGATTTACTTATTTCTGTTGTAATTTACATTGGCCTTCTTCTTTTACAGGTACGTGACCGTGGTGGTATTATAATGATGCTGGCGGTGAGGGTAAGTACAGTGAAGGGGATAATATACGTTTGGTACATTGGTGTGTCTTGATTCTTCCAAAAAACTATGCCAGGAAACAGCATCAGAGGAACAAATATAATGACGTCCTGTTGTTACCGGGAAGAGTTGTGTTGCTTGGAGGAATCGGTTGCTCCAGATTTACCAACCCTTTAATTTTTTTTTGTTAAGTTGTCTGCGAAACTTGGGGAGAAGTCTTAATGTGTGTCATTATTATATATTATTATTACCGATAATATAATGCTCAAATTCGAATATTTCTAAAAAAAATAATGTGTGCATACGATTTCCCTTCACTTTTGTACAGAGGACTTTACCTGGTAACTGCAATCCTCCCCCCCCCCCCAAAAAAAAAAAATATATATATATATATATATATATATATATATATATATATATATATATATATATATATATATATATATAATAAAAAGTCTGGCCAAAATATCAGTTTGGTATTTCTGTGAAGGGGAGCAGAAAATGGAACTCCTGTGTACGACTATAGTATACTTCTTCGTTATGGATAAATATTTTGTGATTGATAGAAATGTGCTTGTCTGACTGATTGATTGACTGACTGACTGACGGATTGATTGACTGACTTATAGATTGATTGATTGATGGATTAACTGACTGACTGACTGACTGAATGAATGAATGAATGAATGAATGAATGACTTACCAACCAACTAACTCTGTCTAGACGGTTGTGAGTGAGGTGGCGTCAAGCTGAGCAGGAGGAGTAGATAAATTCCTGATGTAATGTGATCCTGTAGAAGTGTGAGAAGAAGAAGAAGAAGAGAGGTATGCCCACACACCTCCACTCTATTGGGTTCATTAAATAAGCTGATGGCGGTGATTTAATGAGGTCACTGCTGCTGTCAAATTAATGAAAGCTAATTGATGATAGTCAGTATATAGCCAAGGTTGGACTGGACGAAGGGAGGGTCTGTACTGCCACGATGTTAATGAATATGATGGTGAAGATGTGAAGGAGGAAGAAGAAGAGAATATAGCCTATTTAATGATGGGTGTAATAAGATAGTGTTGATTTTAATGGTGGTTGATGAAAGAGCTGCATGAGTGAGATATATAATTATAATGACAAACAGCTGTACTCATGTTGTCGTGGTCATTACAGTGTTGATAGTTACAGAGTACAGATTGGAACGGTGACGGTAACAAGTCAATAAGTAACTCATGCTATTGCTTGTGACGAGACAGACAGCTGCTATATTCGGTGTTGACAGGAAACTCAGCTGTTGTGATGGCGGTGTTGGGGAAAGTGGTGGTGATGGTGGTGGTGGTGATGATGGTGTTTGTGGTGATGGTGGTGGTTTGGTGGTGATGATGGTGGTGATGGTGATGGTGTTGGTGATGGTGGTGGTGTAGTCACGGTCGGTGGGCGAAGTAAGTAAGTCTCCCCAAAATATGATAAAGGGATTATGAGCGGGTGAGCACCTCGTAATGCCGCCTCCCGCTTGGCCCTCACGCCTCACGCACCGATGCACTCAGACACAGCCACGCATCCCGCAACCACCCCTCACGCATACACAAACATGACCCTCCCGCCCGCCAAGAACAGGACTGGGAAGGAGGGAAAAAAGTGGCTGTATGTATGTATGTTGGGGAGGAAGAATGGGCAAGGGATAAATAAAATGAGTACCAGTAGAAAGTTGAATGTTAAGACCTAACCACATTTTGTTCGCTTCATTTCCACCAGCGTATGTATTAGCTATAGTGATGTTGTAATACAATTTTAATGGAGAGATGACAGATATAGTTCTCATATGGTAAATTACGCATGTTATTGGAATATAAACTGGTTCAGAATGTAACTATCTGGACATACTACATACTAGCAATAATATTTAAGTACATATACGAGATGGACGCGAATTTATGGTGCCGGCTGTACGTATCAACCCGAGTGCCCCCCGTGGTAGAGAAACCCCCTCAGCGTTGTTAGTATTGATTGCTGATCTTTGCCCTACTGAGCTTCATCGGACATTAAGAAGTGGTGGCACGTAACGAGTGTGGTGGCAGGCAGGATTAGTAGTGACGTCCCTGGATTACTTACCGTTCCTGATGTAAAGCTGGAGGCAGGCAGGGAGGCAGGAATTAGTGTGGTGGGGGAGATGTCTAGGGGTCAGGGAGAGAGGCAAATAGGGAGTCAGGAAGGAAGGGAGGCAGGAATTAGTGTGGGGAGATGTATAGGGTTCAGGGAGGGAGGCAAATAGGGAGTCAGGAAGGGAGGGAAGCAGGAATCAGTATGAGGGAGATGTCTAGGGGTCAGGGAGGGAGGAAGGGAGGGAGGCAGGAATCAGTATGGGAGGGATGTTTAGGGGTCAGGGAGGGAGGATTTAGTGTGATGGGGGGATGTCTAGGGGTCAGGAAGAGAGGGCGGGGGTCAGGGGGGCACGGAGGGAGGGTGGGGGGTACAAGGATGAAGGCAGGGATTCAACACGCACACACTGGAAACAAACGTTGCAGATTATTGTGGGTGATGTATGTACTGCAGCTGAGACCCGAAGACTGGGAGGGAAGGGAAGAAACTTTTCTCTTAAAATATAATATCTCAACTTAGATACTTGAAACATCAGAAGAGCTCCGGCGAAACAATTCCAATAGTTTATTATTAACAGATTAGTTTGGTAGTACAGGTAGTTTGAGAAAAATGCAATTGTCGTCCGTCGTTGTTTAGGTAGAAAAAGATAAATATATTTGGGATGCGAAATCAACGCAATTTTAATTTTAATTTTCAAACTGAGTGATAAAACTACTTCATGGCACATTCAAGGTATTTTAGTAGTCACAAATTCACCAATATTATTATGTACAGTATATTATGTGTATTAAAAGAACTCCTTGGTATAGGGTGAGAGCGAACGGTGGGAAGAGTGTATGAAAAACTCACCCAAAATTCTCTTACCTCCTCCAGACCTACTCCAGAAAATGCGCTCCCTGCATGCACAGACTCCATTGAAACAGCCAACATTCAGAGCACCAGGATTTCACCTTAAATTTATACGTATTTCTGTCAGGATTATGTTGCACCGAAGTCAATTGAAAACTCCACATTTACATAGACGTGCTGCTGTACAGTCATGGTCAAAAGTCCTGCAACCTGGTGAATAAAAGCGAGTGAATCTGAGTGAAGCTTATGAACCAGTAATGCAAAAACCAACAGCTATAGATTCGGATAATATTTCTAGGCCATCTCATTGGAATATGTTGCAGGACTCTTGACCATGAATGTACATCCATCAAAGAAATTCCAGCACTTCAGTTACGAAAATGTTCCAACGAAATTCACTTGGAAACTTTGGATACTCTCAGACTGGTGGTGGGTCCATCCAAATCATCCCCCGGTATTCGGCTATAGAGAAACGTTGAATATAATTATAGACCCCATGTAGTTCCTTGTTTATAATTAAATACCTAACTCCACCATGCATTAATTTTGAAACACATGTGACCACTGAAACACACTAACTTGGTAAGTATGATATTGTTATTTTCTCATGTAGATATTATTCGGTGAGCATTTCAGAATTAGTCGGTAATAAAATACAAAGTGGAAGTTCCCGTCGAATGTAAACGCGGTCGGCAGTGGACGAGAATTTTTTTGCCTGGCTGGTGGAAGGTTGGAGGTGCATGGGTCGGAATTCTCAGCACCGGGTAAATGTGTATAACATGTCATGTGTGTGTGTACCTGGCCCGACACACACACACACACACACACACACACACACAAACATTATACATACATTCACACACACATATACATTATACACACATTCGCACACACACACACACACACACACACACACACACACACACACACACACACACACACACACACACACACACACACACACACACACACCACACACACACACACACACACACACACAGATGGGAATAGGGGGGGAGGGGGAGAGACCCTCTTGAACCAACCCTTACCCTCCTTCCCCCTAATTTTCCATTCAGTGTCCCTTTTTTCATCCTCCTGCTGTTTAAGATACACGACTACATAGCTAACAGCAGTAGTAGTAGTAGTAGTAGTGGGGTCAGAACACACACATAGGCCTAGTCAGGGGTGCGCCTCGTCGTTTTGTTACACCGTCCTCGTAAAATTGAAATTAGTCGGGATGGGATGAAAGGAGGAAGAAGAGGCGGGCGGTAATGGTAAAGCTGCCCAGTTGGTATACAGTCACGATCAATAGTCCTGTCTCTGGTGAATGAAAGTGAACTATTTGAGTGAATCTTATGAAAGAATATTACAGAGAACAACTTTGGCTATAGTTTCCCAAATATGTATCGAGGCTGTTTCATTCGCAGGTGTTGACAATTGACACTGACATGACGGTGAGGACGTGACATGTTAATATTACTCAGCCTTCCCATGACGTGATTCCAGCCGACCCAACTCGAGCCATTTCCTCCCTCAGTATATAAATTAATAGTGTTTTAATTAATGGGAGAACCTCTTTTGGGGCGGGGCTGCATGGTCAGACCGCTTGAGCAACTTCAAAAACAACGACAAACTCTTTTGGGGAAATTGGTTGGCTAGCTATTCCTCCAAACTATCCTAGGAAACACATCACCTCAGAATTACTAATAGAGGCTCTGTTTTGTGACATCGTTTGAAGGATTCAGGTGCCCTTCAATTTTCCATCAAGAGTTTCTACCTTTTCAAGACACTTACTTACTTATGCTTTCTGGTGATCACGTTATCCCTGTTTACGTCAAGTCAGCGCTGACCTGTTTGGAACAAGGTAGGTAGCACAGATGGTAAAAAAAAAAGGGTGAAATATTTGTGGTGCTTATCCAGGCGTTGTATTGAATATCAGCTCGGGAAAGTGATTTATCTATTTTTTTCCTTCCCTCAGTTATCGGAGTCATTTGTTATTAGTTTATTAGATATATATATTTTTTCCTCCTTTTGATCTTTCCCGTTCAGTAGCGTCGTGTTCTCTTCTTGGACTTGCCTCGTATTTTCCACTTTATATTGTAGTTTGCCAGTGTTGAATCTTATCTGATATTTTTTTGTGTGTAATGTATGCGTGTTCCCTGAGGCGGCAATATACTGTACCCATCCCAGTGCCTGTCTCCAGTCTTATCTAGTGGGGGCGGGTGTAGTGTGAGGGGCGGCACCAAAGCAAAGGTTCCGCCCTCACAGCCAGACAGTCCGAAAAGCCAGTCAGCCAGCCAGCCAGTCCGAAAGCCAACCAGCCAGACAGCCAGTAGCAAGAGAGAGAGAGGAGCTGAAATAGAGCTTGAGGAATGGCAATGCAAAGTGAATTGTCTTTTCTCTCTCCTCTGGAAAGTGCTCGTCCTCTTGGTGTCCTATTTTCGCATAAACTCTTTCTAATTTTCACTTTACTCGTCTTGTTAATATACCGTTCTTCTCTGGACTTATGTATATCTCGGCGAAGTCGAGAATGACCTTTCAAACAAAAATGAAGATACTGTACATCTGATGAGGATTGCCTTCTGTTTAACTCTCCTGAACGTTTGTTTATTAAGTGACCAGCTGTTTGTGTTGTTTGGTTTTACTGTCCACACCAAAGATTCATGACAACAGGACCTTTCCTAATCCTTGCCTGTCTCTGTCCGCTTCAAACACTGAGGTTCCATTTTCTCCCTCCGCTTCCAGACTTATGACCAGGACTGGCCGGTTTCCCAGGCGATGTCTGCAGAGCTGCCTGATATAAATCTCTCTCTCTCTCTCTCTCTCTCTCTCTCTCTCTCTCTCTCTCTCTCTCTCTCTCTCTCTCTCTCTCTCTCTCTCAATTAGTGTCAAATGAGCACCAGTGTATGTTGTGATGTCGTCCTTAGTGCCTTACTTACCTTGCCTACTCTGTTGCTTTCCTGAGTGACTTAGCTCTAATGCATTACAGTATCATTCCACGACCGTCTCTTGTATAATTATATTCCCACCCACCCCGGCTCCTCCTATCTGGACCCGTTATTAATAGTCGTCATCAGACATTCAGAGCGTAAGATTTACATAAAATTGCCTCCAAAATACTAAAGAGAGTGAGGCAGGCAGTGAACCCAGTCCGTCCCACTCTGCTTGCATCTCACGCCCCCCTGAATCAGTATGTGCTTGGCGTGGTGTAGCGTATATACGTAATACGGCATGACTGTGTTCTAGAGTGGGACTGGCGAGGGAGGCTGAGGGTGAGGCTGCTTTGGAGGGCGTCGTCACCTCTCAGCTGTGGTGGACGCCCTCCCCTCCAGCACCACCTAGCTCCTCCTTCACTCTCCGTCCCTCACTCTTTCATCCATACCACCATATCTTTACTAATATCTTCACACACCTCTGTCTAGTGCTAACACTCATTTCTCTGTGTACATCCTTATTCTCTCTCACTCTCTCTCTCACTATATCCTCTATTCCTCTCATACACCAACACCATCTTACCTCCTACCTTGCATCAACTCTCCCCTCCCCTTCCCAGCCCCACCGTGCATATATGTACCCTGGACTGGCTGGATGCAAGACCCTGTATTGTATACACGACACGGCTCTCTCTCATGTATACACGACACGGCTCTCTCTCCTGTATACATGACACGGCTCTCTCCTGCCTCTAAATGCGAACACGGCTCCAGTGTTGCCCCGCCCTCTACACCACGTCTCTGGCGCCTCGTGGTTCATTACCAGGTGTTGGGCGCTAATGTTTCCCAAGGTACATGAAGGTGTGGGTTGGGTTAGTATGGGGTGTTGCTGAGAAGGTGGAGATGAGGGTTGGGTTAGTATGGGGTGTTGCTGAGAGGATGGAGATGAGGGTTGGGTTGCTGGTATAGTGAGAGGGTCGGCTTGATTATAGAGTGCTGTTGGGATGTTGCGAGTTTGTTTCTCAAAATTAATGTTGACTTGTTGGGATGTACTCGAGAAGTTACATGTACTGTAGGTGAGGCTCTGGGCTAACTCAGCAGGGGAAGCCAGAAGACAACAGATGCTTAGACAGAGTTGTCTTTCACTGTGTACATTTTGTCTAGGCTATAAGGAGAAGAATTTCGTTTGAGGTTATAGCAGATAGAGAGAATGACAACAATGCGAAATAAGTACAATTTCATTTTATTTCCAGGTTGCATTTGAACGAGAATATAACTTTCGCATTAGAATCAATGTCAGGAAATTGTGTGAAACTATTTCGTGAAAATTTACTGATGCGAAGGAGTTGGAATATAGTGAACTTTAGGAATGTATACTGTAAAGATTAGGTCGAGTAGGAAAAAAAAGATGTATCAATTTCGATTTGATGACTGAGTTTCGCAGAGTAGCCAAGTTGGTAGAGAAACAAGTACCGTAATGATACATGTTCAGTAAGTAGGTTATTTGCTTTGGTCTGAAAAGAAACAGAGCGTAGCGAGAGCAGTGCATGAATTGTAGGGTAAGGTTCAGTACACGATAGAGTCAGAGGTAATGATAAGGAAAGCGTAACAGTTGCATAAATGGCTGCAAGAAGTGTAACAAAAACTAGCTAGAGAAAACCAGAAGAGAGAAACGTAGAGAGAGCCAACAAGGAGACCAGAATAGCTGCTATGGGGTGACTTTAAAATTATAGAAAGTGAAGAGTAAATCAACATGAGAACGACACTATTTATTCTGTGTACAACAACACTATTTCATTCACCTTGTAGTTGATATATAGGGAACAAGAAGCGAGTAGCAAGAAATAAAAACAGGAGTAGTGAGTTGAGAGAGGGGAGAGTGTATGGATGGAAATGGGAAGGGGAACACAAGGGGGATAGGATGAGATAGACGAGGGGAGCGAGAGAGAGGGGGGGAGAGGGAGGGTGCGGAGGGGTTGGTTGGTAAGGTCATCACGCCCACACCCACACACTCTGGATATGTTTAGCAAGAGGGTAAAGTGAGTGTTTGTTTGATGGTGTGTGTGTTTGTGTGTGTGGCTGTGTCTGGCGCCCCGGTCGGTCACAGGTGCGGCATGTTAGGGTAATGATGTGAGAGTTTGGAAAGCATTTATGTGGAAGGTAGCGTGGGAAATGTAAAGGCAAGTGTCAACATGGGAGGAGTTAAGGGAGAGTGGAGTAGAGGGACGAGGGTGATATGAGGAGTAATGAAATTATTCTAGGGATTGGGACTGTCGGTGAAAAGAGGGGGGAGGGGGTCGAGGGAGAGTGTCGTGGATAATAAGGTACTGTCATTCTGGATGTCTATTCTCGGAATTAGTTTTGTGCTCGTACGAGGTCTTAAGTCGAACCTTTCCCTTCTCACCTCGAGGTATTCATCCAAACTTACTTCCCTGACCAACCACAACTAGTTCATATACTCGTACAGGTCTCCTCCTCATTAATCTCCTCCTTAGCAAGTTACTCTCTCCAGCTGGCTCTCCTTCCCAACAGGTCCCCACCCCAACCACCTCCCTATCAAGTGCTTTCCCCCTCTCCTAATCCCATCTCCTAATAAGGACTTCTCCTCAGTAAGCCCCGTTCCCCTACCAGTTCTTCTAAACAAGTGCCCTTCCTTCCTCTACAAGTCCACCTCCATCACAGCTCACCATACCCCCTTCTGCAGATCCCCTTCCCCATCCTGCAGACCCCCTACCCCCTCCTACAGATCCCCTTCCCCCTCCTGCAGATTCCCTTCTCACTTCTTCAGATCCCCTTCCCCCTCCTACAGATCCCCTTCCCCCTCCTACATATTCCGTTCCCCAACAGGTTCCCCTCCCCTAAAGATACAATGTTGTGCTTTGCTCCCACACGAGTCGAGGAGAGAGTTGGGATGATGTGGGTGGAGGCTGGTGGTGGTGGTGGTGGTAGGCAGCTATATAGGAAGGGACTGACCCAACTCAAAACAAACACCTTCTGTAATGACTGTTTTCTCCAATACTGTTCATCGCTCTGGATGGCTATTGTTTCCCCTTCCACTCCCTCATCCCATTTTTTTTTTTTTTTTTTTTTTACGGTACCCCATCCCTCCCCTTCCACAACGGCTAGACTATCCCATCCCGCCTTTTCTCACCGCCTGGCAACACTATAGAGGAGAGGGACAGGTTGGTCAGATTTCCACCAAGTCATCACAGCTAACAAGGATTCATTTGCTTTTTTTTCCCACTGTAGAGAAGGCACGAATAATGAGTATAGCAGTTAAAAAAAAAAAGCCTGTATATATATTTTAGGTACTATGAGTATCGATGGAAGTAGACTACACCAGGCGTGGGAGTATATAATTATGTTCTAGGGGTGAGAGGAAGGATGACAGTCCAGGCACCAACGTTATGACATGCAGGTGTGCACGTCACACACCACCACACTGATTATGGCGAATGGGGCCCAACGAACACACACACACACACACACACACACACACACACACACACATAGCCTCAGTCATGCGTGGCTTATATATACTGTATTTTGATTCTCATGCAGTCATACACTATTATTTTACATGGAATAGCATGCAAATGGTCTGGGCAAATGAGCACTGGGATAATATACAACCAAATGAAAGAAGAGTTAAAAATGGAGGAATCTCATGTTGGTAAATTGGAAGGCTACTAATTCCTCCAAACTATGCCAGGACACAGACGTTACTATAATAGGGGATTTGTTTCGTGGCATAGTATGGAGCAATCACCAAGCCATCACTCTACCAACAACACATTCCTCCCTTAATCATGTTGGTGTTGTTTTTGTGTGGCAGTCACTGTGGAGGCGTGAAGGGCGTAGGCTGTATATATAGTGGGGCCTATTTTCATGCGTATATTATTATTATTATTATTATTATTATTATGTTTTGGTCTTTCACTACGTATTTCCCATCTACGTCATTCTATTCTATTTACGTCCACTTCGTTCTCACTGAATTTTTTTTCCTATTTCTTCATCCCTCTATTGTTTCCTTTTCCTTTCTTCACTATATATCATTCCCAATTCTGTTTCATCCCTTCCTTTCTTTCCTATCCTTCCCACTTCTGTTTTATCCCTTCCTTCTTATTTACCTCCCTTCGTCTCGTGCATTCCGTCCTCCTCCATCCCTTCATTTCATGCCTCCTTGGCCTCTTCCTCCCATGCTACTCACCTCTCCCTCTCCTCACCTCTCCTCACCCCTCCCTACCTCTCCTCACCCCTCCCTACCTCTCCTCACCCCTCCCTACCTCTCCTCACCCCTCCCTACCTCTCTCTCCCTCTCCTCACCTCTCCCTCACCTCTCCTCTCCTCTCCTCTCAACATTAAGCGTCTGGTCCTCATATCAGCCTTGCCTCTTAATGCACGGCCTCATCTGCAACTTGCACAGCTAATGGCCGGCAAACTTCACTTCCTTGATACCAGTGACTGAGATGATAGACGGTTGAAGAGAGAAAGGTGGAGTCGTATGTATGTATGCAGAGAGTTTAATATAGACGGGAACAGAATTAGTTGAGAGGAGAGACTGAGAAACACAGGATGGATGAAAGGTGTATTACATAGGAATGAGAAATTGGGTTAAGGACAAATCATTTACTCTGCTTCAGCCTTTTAGCAGCATATTACAGTAGGTATAAGATAGGTAAGTCTGTGCCATTAAAATTCATCACATTTAATAGCCCACTTATATACCTTTCCTATATTTACCATTCCCTGATCCCCCCTTTTCCCTTCTGTATATTAATTTTCATCATCCCACCATCAACAAACACCAGTCCCCCTTTCTTTTCACCTTTTCTATACCTCCTCCCACGTTCCTATACCTCCTCCCACTTTCCTATACTCACCCTTCGCCTCGTATATACATACATACTTACCTCTCTCCCGCATACCTAGCACCACGCCCTTCTCTATCACCTCTCTACCTCGCCTTCTGACTGCTCCACTCTCTCCTTGTCTCTCCGCCTGCCTCATCCTTCTTCTCTCCTCTCATTCCCACCGCTGGAGCCCCGTCTTGTATCTCATCAGGGACAGAACCCAGGACCCCGCCCTTCTTACACCTTGGATTGTCTGGTGTCCGTCCCCTGCCTCCATCCCTGTACACCTTCCCTGCCTCCATCCCTGTACACCTTCCCTGCCTCCATACCTGTACACCTTCCCTGCCTCCATCCCTGCCTCATCCCACTTCTACCTCCCTCTTTGCCTCATCCCATTTCTGCCTCCCTCCCTCATCCTACTTCTGACTCCCTCCTTGTAAACCTTCCCTGCCACATCCCACTTCTGCCTCCCTCCTTGCTTCCCACTTGTACTCCTTCCTTGCATCCCACCTCTTTTTTTATTCAACTACCTCTACTTTCGTCACCCACCTTACGTCTTTCACCTTTACCTTTTCACACACTCCTATCTTACCGTCTACCAGTTCACCTTCCATCTTTTGCCATATTTTCACCCACTTAGTCAGAAAATTGGAGTTACACGAATCCTTCAAAATATTGCCACGAAACACACACACCTATATGGAAGGAGCTTGTTTCATGGCGTGCTCAGGAGAAATCAGAAGCCTCCAGTTTTCATAGATGATCACAGGGTTATTAAATTAATGTATGATATTACAATGGCCATGTGTATGAAGGCGTTCCATGCCAGTAATATAATAGTGAAATTTGGGGGGAGGGGGTCCATTTGCATAAGAAGTTTTTTTTTCTTCAAATTGTATATAGTTGTATTTCTATTAGTAGATCAGGACTTTCTTGTTATTAATCTATTTTCAGTATTCAGAGTAGAGGATGGAGAGTGAAAGCAATATTGGTTTTCTATAGTCACCCCCTATACAGGTTTGGTTTTCTTTCATTCGGTGGGTCATCGTTTTCTGTTGCTTTGATTCGCGGTAACTTGTATAAATCCTAACAGCTCAACAGTATTTTAAAGGTTAGTTATTAGTATGATCTATACATAATACCTGGTTCATTGGTATATTTATTTAAGTGTTTTTATAAATATTTAAAGCCTTATTTAAAATTCTAATATTTTCACATATTATTGATAATAATGTTAGTGGCCGTTAACAATATGTTAATTCATTGATTGCCATGGCACCTGCAGAATATCTTTTATACACATATTAAAAATGTTCAATTTATATGTTATGAATATTCAATTACAAGCATATGAATTTCTTATATTATTGATAGTATTATATTGTGTATCATCGTTAATGGCCCTTCAGATCAAAGCTATCACAGCTTTGATCTGAAAGGGTAGATAGAATATATATATATATATATATATATATATATATATATATATATATATATATATATATATATATATATATATATATATATATATAATTCTGTATTAGTGAGGTAAGGTTTGATTGTGACTGGAGGCAGCCAACCATATCCACTTGGGCCTTGGGGCAAGTCTGGCGGTGTTGGGCGGGGCGGGGCGGGGGTGGGTGGGAAGGGCAGTGTCTGGCCAGCATGGCGGGGGGTGCTCTCAGCTGACAGCTTTAACCTGACACGCAGGCAACTAGGTCAGTGTTATCTCAACAGACACCAGACACACACACACTCTCCTTAGTTACTTACCTAATCACTACACTTACCTGTCTATACCTTATGTATAATTAACACACACACACACACACTCTATCCTTACTTATTCACATACCTTATTACTACACTTACCTGCCTATGCCTTATATAGGATTAGACCCCCACCTTACCCACCTACACATACACACACTCAGTAACTGGTTTACCTCTACTAACCTTACCCTATACCCTACCCAACCCCTTCCTCCACCAACATTACCCTACCTACCCCTTCCTCCACCAACATTACTCTACCCTACCCACCCTTTCCACACCAACATTACCCTACCCATCCCCTTCCCCCAATAACACAACCCCCTCGTGAACCCCACCCTGCATTACCCTGCCATCCAGACCAGACCTCCCCTGCCCTGCCCTGCCCTGCCCTGCCCTGCCCTCGTCTCATGACCTTCCTCCCTTCCTCACCTGTCTGGGTCACTGGCCGGAACGGAACCAGGCCCGCTCATGACTGCTGGGATAGAGAGAAAGATAGACAGAGACGGGGATAGATATTGACCACTAGATAGATAGATATAGTAGTAGATAGAGGGATAAACAGAGACCACTATGTAGATGGATTTATAAGTAGATAGAGAGATAGATATTGATAACTAGATAGATGGATAGATAAGTAGATACATTGAGAGACAACTTAATGAATGGATAGATAAAAAGATAGAGAGGGATAGACAGAGACAGGATAGATATTTTACAACTAGATAGATAAGTAAACAGACACACATCCTATACAACGTGTCATTACTTAACTACTTGTGTGTGTTGGTCTATTTGAGTAGATGGTCTATATAGGAACTGGTGTTGTTAATAGGTACCTAAACCCCTCGATCCCTTCCACACCAGTTAGGTTTGAAACACTTAAATATTTACTGTTGAGGAGAGATCATTAGTGTGTGTGTGTGTGTGTGAGGGGGAGGGGATGTGGAGGTGTGTGTGTGTGAGGGGGAGGGGATGTGGAGGTGTGTGTGTGTGAGGGGGGAGGGGATCTGGTGGTGGTGGTGGTGTGTGTGTGTGTGGAGGTGTATGTAGTGTGGGAAGGGTCGTGCTGACAGGTTTGGTCTGGGAGGAACAACGATGCCTCCTGCTGTATTATGATGTTGTTGCCCTCTCTCTCTACACACACACACACACACACACACACAGAGAGAGAGAGAGAGAGAGAGAGAGAGAGAGAGAGAGAGAGAGAGAGAGAGAGAGAGAGAGAGAGAGAGAGAGAGAGAGAGAGGAGAGAGAACCGTATTAAGGCACACAGATAATTTTACACAAGGAGTCAAGGGCTTAGGTATACCAACATAATGACCCACCACACATGTCCTAAGATAATCACCCTCATAATTATATAGTATAATAAAATAATGAAGGAAAGTCCAGGCAGGAACAGAGTATACATAAACACAAGTAAAGTGAAGTGAGGTAAGCGATCAATAGACGGAATAATGGAGAATTGTGTGTGTGTGTGGTATGGTGGGTGACCCCGTTGACGCATGCACCCACCTCAACCCACCCACCTCAATCTCTGCACCCCACCCACTTCAATTACTGCAGCCCACCCACTTCAATCTCTGCAGCCCACCCACTTCAATTACTGCAGCCCACCCACTTCAATCTCTGCAGCCCACCCACTTCAATCTCTGCAGCCCACCCACTTCAATTACTGCACCCCACTCACCTCTCGTACCCACCCACCTCAACCACTGCTGCAACCCACTTCAATTACTGCTGCAACCTCAACTACTAACTCAAACCCACCCACCTCTCGAACCCACCCACCTCAACCACTGCAACCCACCCGTTACTTCAACCACTGAACCACACCACACTTTGGACACAACCTCCCATTTTTTTTTTTTTTTTTTTCATTTTGTAAGCTGAGTCTGGGATATAATTATGAACAAATCTCTCATCAAAATCTTTTCCTTTTTCCTCTTCATTTTTCTTCCTTTCTCTTCGCTTTCACCTCATCTCTAATAGCGTAACCTGTTTTTGTCGTCTGATCTGTCATCTTTATTTTTCTTTTATATTTGTTCATTCTTCAGTTTTTTTTTTTTTTTTTTTTTCCATTTCTCTCTGTTTTGAGGCGTAAGATTATTTCCCGTGTGGCTGAGTAATGTGTTGTCGTAGGGGAGCGGCGCCCCCTCTGCCACCCGGAACCAGGCTTTTAAACAACGTCCGGACCCACGCTGACAAATATTGACGGTAGCGGTGACTGTGGCGTTAGTCGTGGTGGTGGCGGCGGCGGCGGTGTTGTTTTCTTATGTTTGTGTTGGAGAATAATGGTGGTGTTGGTGGAGGTGGAGGTGGGGGTAGTGGTGGTTTGTTTTGGGGGAATAATAGTGGTGGTGTTGGTAGTTGTGATTTGTTGTATTTTGATGGTTGTTTTGGTAGTAGTGATGCAGTTGTTTGGTATGGTATGTATTGTTGAATTTAGTAGAGTTTAGTGTGTGGATGAGAACATGACCTGTGGAATGAATGAATAAATAAATGAATGAATGAATGCAGTGATGGATGGAAGGTTCAAGGAGAGGCTGATGAGATAGATGGTTTGTTGGTTTATTGGATGCATGGAAGACTTATAATAGTTGTTTTGGTGCATGGCCTGTTGGAAAGATGAACGATAATTATATAGGATGCTTGGTGGTGTTGATGTTGAGATAGATATGTTGGTGGTGTGACTGACTGGCTGGCTGGCTGGCTGGAGGGTGTGTCCTGGGCCAGCCTTCCACGAACCCTACTCTTTGGTTCAGTGTGTGTGTGGTGGGGGGGGGGGGTCGAGGAGGAGGGAGGGAGAGGAGAGGGGGGTATACTTGAAGTACTAGCAGTAGAGTCTGAGTCGGAGTGGGAAGGGGAAGACTACGGTGGATGGGGTGTCTGAGAGAGGGGGTGTCTGAGGGTGGGTGCATATTAGGGGAGGGAGTTGTCTGGGGGGGGGGGGGAGTAGGGTGTTTAGAGAGCTCTGAGGCACGCGTGGTACTAATTACTGAAAGGGAGCTTGGAGGGAGAGTGTAAGAGGAGAGAGAAAGAAGGAAGAAGGGAAGGAAAGAGTAGAGGGATGAAAGTCGTGTGTGGGATCGAGGTTGGACAGGGAAAGGAATGAAGGGGAAAAAATATATAAACACAGCACTGAGGGAAAAAAATATATGAAAGGAGAGGAGGTGAGGAAACAGAGAGAGTTGGAGAAGAACAAGGAGGAGAGGGAGGGAATGAGGAGGAAGAAGAAGAGGGAGAAGTGAAGAAGAGCAAGGGAGGAGGGTTTTTGAGTGGGGTGGAGAGGGATATTTGAGGAGGGTGCACGTGAGGGGCCGGATTCCTACTCGGAGTCTCACTTAATTACTGAGGTGCGATAGTGCTAGCTTGGTGAGAGAGAGAGAGAGAGAGAGAGAGAGGAGAAGAGAGAGAGAGAGAGAGAGAGGAGAGAGAGAGAGATACCTCCCTCACCCTTAACACTCCCATATTCTCCATGTCCATACCTCTTTCCCATAACCCTTCCCTTAACTTTCTTAAAACTTTTCCCCCCTATATAGCTGGTCTCTATAGTGATCCATCAAAAGTTTCCCCACCTCACAAACTCCTCATCTCCTCGTTTATCATACCGCCTCTGCAATTTTCTCTTGTCACATTCTATCCTTCTTCGTATTCCTTTATGTCTTACGGTACCTCTTCCCCTTAAATTTCCTATGCCTTAATTTCTTACTTACACGTGATGCCCTCTTTTCCATTTCAGTTTTTTTTTTGTATATGTATTCCCCACCACGTGCCTTCCTTTCATAATTATTATTTTTTATTTACCTCCTCCCACATTCCTATATACCCTTTCACCCCACATTCCCTTTCTCTCTTTTGCCTTGTCCTCACACATTGATTCGGTCGTCGCCACATTCCTCCTCCTCCTCCTCCTCCTCCTCCTCCTCCTCCTCCTCCTCCTCCTCCTCCTCCTCCTCCTCCTCCTCCTCCTCCTCCCTTAACATTCATTCACTGCCTTCCTACTACAGTCTGCCTTCTTCAGCATTCCTTTCGTATTCATCTCATCCTTCCACACCCAATAATTAGGGGGGAGTATACGGTGGTGAATGATGAGTTGGGGTGGGGTGGGTTGGGTTGGGTTAAGGAAGGGAATGGGGGCGTGGTGGCGTGCAGTGGTGGTGATGGTATAGTGGCAGTGTTGGTTCGGTGGTGATGGCAGTGCTAGTGGCAGTTATGATAGTGATAGTTTATTGCAGTTTAATTAATAGATGTAGCAGTGGTGGTTTAATAGATGCAGTTGGGATTATAGTGGTCGGAAAAATATATATATAAAGGAGTGAAAGACTTAGTGTGTCAGTGGTAAAAGTTGTGATAGAAGTGTGTGTTTCTTCAGTATTATCATTGTTTGTTTAATTCACTACGTTATAGGTCTTCATTTTTTTTAATACTGGTTTAATTAATTAGTTGTTCTGCAGTGCCTTTGTCTCCTCTCGTGTGTGTGTGTGTGTTCTCCATGGCCATTCTTTCTTTATCTGTGGTCTCTCTCTCTCTCTCTCTCTCTCTCCTGTTTTTCTTTTGTTTTAATTCTCTCTTCTGTCAACTCACACGTGTCATCCATCTTGATTTTTTTATTCACCCCTACTCTCGTGTCCTCTCATTACATCCTGTCTCCCCTCACTCCTGTCCTCTCACTTCCTCTCACCCCTCACTCCTGGCTGGCCTCTTATATCCTATCTCCTGTCGTCTCTCATTCCCTCTCCCCTCACTCCTGTCGTCTCCCATTCCCTCTCATCTCACTCCTGTCTTCTCCTATTCCCTCTCATCTCACTCCTGTCGTCTCCCATTCCCTCTCATCTCACTCCTGTCGTCTCACATTCCCTCTCATCTCACTCTTGTCGTCTCCCATTCCCTCTCATCTCGTATCTTTTCATCACTACTGCTGGGGTCGTCTGGTGTTCTCTGCTGCCCTGGGTGGTGAGGGAGGGGTGAGGGGAAATGACTCGTTTGTGAGGGTGAGGGCGGCCTGTCTGCCTCCCTCTTCAACACGCAGGAGGAGGAGGAGGAGGAGGGAGAGGAAGAGGGTGTTGAGGGAGGCTAAAGAAAGGTAAGATGAGAAGGAGAGATAAATGAGACTAAAGAGAAACACGAGTGGAGTAAAAAAAAATATCCGCTGGGGAAGAGGATTTGGAAGGGAGAGTTGTAAAAATAGAGAACAAGAATTAAAATACATAGAAGCACATG